>JAODKC010000045.1:3075503-3085927 GCA_026777985.1 Mormyrops attenuatus | reverse complement strand
CCCCCCCCCGCCCCCCCCCCCCCCCCCCCCCCGCCCCCCCCCCCCCCCCCCCCCCCCCCCCCCCCCCCCCCCCCCCCAGAGGCACTCAGCAGTTACGGACATACGCTCCCGCCCGGCTGTGGACGGCACACAGCTCACCACGAACATGAAGAGCGCATAGAACATGAGCGCCATGGCAGAGAAGGACTGGATGGAAGACATCATGTTCCTCTGCAGGCTGAGCGGCAGCACGATGAAGAGGGAGACGACGACGAGGAGCACCACGCGGAAGCTTCCCGTCACCTAGGAAACGGGGTTCAAGAAGGATCAAAAGAAAAATGCCAGAATGCACCGAACAACCATTCCCATGCAAAACAAAGACAAGAAAATTGTCTGGTATACAAAAATAAAATGTGCAAATATAACTATTTTAAAAATTACTGCATAAAAATGGAACAGATATTTTAAAAGGGTGATGTATAGCATACACAGAAATGGATAAAATTCAAAATGTGTGTCTCACCTGAAGCCCTAACAGCTGGGCAAAAAAATTGGAGCCTAAGTCAGCGATGACAACATAGAAAGCGATGCAGGTACCCAGCATCAGGCCGATCATGCTGCAAGACAGAAACGCCACTCAGCCATCAGGGGGCACTCTGCTCCGCTCCCTCTCATAAATCAGTTTCCCAAAAGTAGAAAGTTCAGGTCAAGAAAGTACAAATCCAGACCAAGATTTTCTTCCAACCAACCAGCTGAGCGCTCTGTGATTGTGACTCTTTATACTCAACTGTTTGGTTGAAGCAAAATCTTGCTCTGGATTTTTAAATTCTGAACCTGAACTTTCCTTCGGTGTTTCCTAACCTGGTCCTCAGGGACACCTGTCTGGGAGGGAGCACAAACGCAGACTGCCTGGGTCCATGAGCACCAGATTGGGGAAACACTGTCTTAAATAACCAGCCCGGTCTCCCTGAAGTACATACAGCCTATTCCACCACCTGTTTTGGATTGCTTATTTCAGAGCGGTGCCATCTACTCTTCTTAAATAATCAAGACTGGAAACAAAATACAAACAAATTACGGCAGGTGACTAAAGTGAAGCCCTGTGTACAGTCTGCCTGGCAGGAACGGGCACCAATATGGGGTGACAGCAATAAACACTCACCTGGTCTCCACAAGCATTTTGCCTGCCTTCCCATAAGCATGAAAAGCTGCAAATATAGAAATACAGAAATTGGAGGGAAATGGACTTATCACAGGGTTACTAATAAATTCTAAGCAATAATGCAGTTATTAATGCACCATCTCTGGAATGCTCCATGGGTGTCGGTTGCTAATTGTGTCATACTACTGTCGAAGCTCACCCAGGCCGGCGTAGGTCCTACGCTTGGTGCTGCTGGCTGAAAGGACCAGGAACATACAGGACTGGTGCGTCATCCAGGAGCAGAAGAAGAGCAGCAGCGTGCCCAGCACGATCCCGCACTGCAGGCGGCACACAAGGCGGCCGGTGAGAACCGAAGCGTGGCCGCGACACCATTACCTCGCTTATTTCTTCAACCAAGAGCTGATGCAAAGCAACTTTACCGGAGTAACGCGCCCAACAGGCATAAACAAGGGTGTTTTAGAAATGCAACATTCGGATAAAACATAAATGATGTCAGATTTGCAGCAGCTCAGTTGACACGTTTCTCTCCTACATCTGTCGCACACGAACGGCGACAGTGGAGGCTTAGTCGTGCCTTCCTGTCACCCCTGCCATGCCAGAGCTCTGCTCCTCACACGACGCTCACCCACCTGCTTGAAGCAGAAGGGCATGGTCAGCACGCTCACGCCGACGATGCTGTTCACCACGTTCATGATCAGACCCCAATTTGAGCCCGTCATTCCCGCGGCGATTCGGGGGGGTTCCCTTTGGGGGTGCTGTATCAAACTATGTTTTCAGCTGGAGATCCGATAGCTGTGTTTTTCGTTGTCTTATGAAGCACGACACAGGCACAGCTGGGTACCCCCGAAGCTCGTCTGCATGTCAAACTCGGCGGAATCCTTTCCCGTCCAACACTAATAGTACGACTTCCCGAGACAGCGACATTACAAAGCACCAAATGCCAGGCCTCCTACGTTTAGGCACTACATGATAAACATTTTCTCGATAGTTTAATACTATAGAAGACTGAACGCCGAGTTATAAAATCCGTTTTCGGAACGTTACGTTCGTCTCTCTCGCGGTTTCCTGTGTACGTATCCAGGAAGTATGAAGGGAAAACGGAGACACACGTCGACAGGAAACGAAACTCAGCGCCGCCGCGAAGGGCGGGGGGCCTCTAACGGGTACGTCTTCTCTGCTGCCCCTATCGGCCCGGATGTTTAAAGCACGACAGAAGTTTTTTATTTCGGTGTTTATTGCGTTGGTTAATCGAGATTTTATTATTTATTTTTTTTTACAACGTTTACGTTTTTATTTGTCTCATCCTGCGCAGTTAAAGTTCTGTATGTTCAGTTAAAGCAAAATGAACCTTAGAAGTCGATTGATTAACGATTTTTAAGAATCATTTTTAATTTGTAAACAGAAATACAACAGTGAAATCCATCTATTTCTCACGCGGCTGATCAAATCCCAGTATGTACAGGAGGTCAGTCCTTCTCAGGGCGTACACGGAAACACATGCACGCACGCACACACACACACACACACACACACACAAAATTATACACTAGGAAAAATGTAGACTGACCACCCCCTTTAACTGGAAATAAGAGAAAACCCAGAGTAACCCATGGAGAACATGCAAACTGCACACTCATAGAACTAGAAGAGAATTAAATCCACACCTCTGACTACATTCCCACACACCCAGTCACTGCATTACCCCATAGGTACTAAAGCTTGATAAATGTGTTCCACGCTGTCCAGTATAAAAGGAAGTGGTTTTTTTAATACATCAAAGAAAATGAAATGGACTGTAATTTTTATCCAGTGGGATAAAAATCATGCGAAAAGAGTAGCGTGCATTAAGACAAAGACGTCCTTAAATCACCTCCGTCTGCGGAGATGGATGCTGGTGTGCTGGCAGAGTGGGCGCATGCCGTTTGTGAGTGCGTGTGTGGATCCTGCAGCCACGTGCTCACACGCAAGCCGCATTCCAGCCAGACACCATCACACGCATTGAAGCTTACAGCTTATACAGCATCTGTGGCTGCCTGTGAAGTCAAGTCTATAAAAAACAGAATCACAACTCCCTGATTAAATGGTTCTATCGAGTTTATGGCAGAGGCAAGAGCAATTATTCCATTTTTAATTAGTCTGGGACCCCGCGGTCCCAGGCACCAGAGCAGTGCGATTAAATCTTAGCGGTCCTGCATACGATCCAGTGGGCTTAGCGGCAGTTTTAAGTTTTGGGAAGCGGTGTGGGTCTCGCAGTGATGGAGTGTACCACACGTGTTTCATACATGCAAAGTAACACTGGATTGGTGGGAGAGAAGCGAGGGAATGCAGAGAGGGGCCGGGTGTCAGGACCAGGCTGGCTGGGGGTCGGGTGGGGGTGGGGGGTCATGACCTCAGTGCCATCCCCAGGGAGGGAGTTTGGTGAGCAGGGGAGACCCGGCAGGAAACTCCTGGGTTTCATGCCCTACCAGGCCCCGAAAACCAATCTGACAGCTCCCCCGACAGGCAGGGCCCCCCTCTCATCGCACTTAATCCCCGATGATGGGCCTAATGCCGGGGGCAGGATCTGGTCAGCGGTGGGACCTGGAGGGGGCAGAGAGGTTAGATATTGGAGCAGATTTTAGGAGAAAAAAGAAGGAACTTGAGGAGGAGACATTCCAACCGGGGTAGAGGTAGGAGGGGTGGAGTAAAAGCTGTGGGGTGACCCCTGACCTCATGGTGACCCTAGGTCAGCACAGAGGTCAGTTGGGGTGGGGGGAATCCACCCTGTAAACTGGGAAGGGTGGGGCTCACGCAGGACCTGAAAGCAACCTTTTGTGAGGTCAGACCCTCAGCCTAAGGCAGAGGGGGTACCTTTTGGGGGGGCGGGGGAGTATGCATATGTGTGCGAGTCAAAAAGAGAGTGCAGCTTCCATAATCACATTTAATTACACATTATCCAGCCCCTAGAACAGAGTCCCCCATTGAGAGCTGGGCGGGTCCCCTTGTCCAGCCAAACATTGGCCACCT
Source organism: Mormyrops attenuatus (assembly GCA_026777985.1). NCBI lineage: Eukaryota > Metazoa > Chordata > Actinopteri > Osteoglossiformes > Mormyridae > Mormyrops > Mormyrops attenuatus. The sequence continues at coordinate 3,081,780 of JAODKC010000045.1, read as the reverse complement.
TTGTCCCCAAACCTCCACAGCACCTCTGCCTGATCACACTTCCTGCTCCGCTATCAATGCAGCGCTTTAAGGCACCCAACCCCAATCACATTAATTACCTTCAATCGCACGCATGCATGCATCAAGGTCCCCCAAAGCAGGAAGAGCGCCGCCAGGGTCGGGCGCATTTATTGCGAAAGACATGGGGATGTGGGGCACTTGGATTTGCAGCCACCCGTTGGATCACAAGGGAGGTCTGTTCACAAGTCACCTGAGCAGGCGCCCAGAGCCACAAGCGGGAAGGTGTTGCGGACCCATGCAGAATAACAGGATCTGTTTGTAATGATTCTCTTCAACCTCGTTAGCTAACAACTGGGTTCTTGGTCACACAGAATCTGCGTCTTCGTGAATACGCATCCATACATCTTCCATAACGGCTTATCTGATACCAGGCTGTGGCCTGGAGTCTGTCCCAGGAAGCACAGGCAACAATGCATGGGACACCTTGGGGGGAGTGTCACAAAAGATAAGGGCAGAAGAGACCGCATGGTGCCCCCCCACCCCCGTCAGGCCAGGCCCCGCCCGCGGAGCAGCGCAGTTTGGCAGTGGTGATTCCCGGCGAAATAGACACACTGTTCCCTGTGGCCTGGCGGTATTGATGCTGAATTGCTGCCTGGCTTCCTCTTAGGTTCTCTCATTAGCACTGAGAAGTGTTCACATGACGATCAGCATCGGGGGGGGCAAGGAAACCCTGATCCCACTCAAAACCGAGGTGGGATGTGAATCGGGACTGGCCCATTTCGCCGCTCTGAATTCCTCCTCAGTTTTCTAGCCGCAGAACGTCTTTGGGCACTTTGAACTGCACAGTGGGTATCGCACAGGCAGACAGGCGCTCGGAACAGACCAGACCATGATGTCCGTTCATTGTGACTGCGACTTTTTTCTACAGGCTGACATAGTACCGAGGTGAAATGCCTAACCGCAGTAGGGTCATGTGACCTCATGAATGGGTGGTGCTGCCCGTTTTCCCCTAACTGGTACGTAAGCCTCTGGAAGAGGTGTTTTGACTGCCTGACCCAGATCCCAGTTCTGAGTCACCCTGAACAGACCCCACTCAAATTGCCGTGAGATGGCTTTGAAAACTGGCAATAAATCATTTTTAAATGTCTGCTCTCATGAAGCAGCAGATTGACACAGCTTCACCTCCTCACCTCCCATGCAATGACAGCGGTCATCAGGGATGCTGGCTGTTACCTGCTAGATGGCCAAGAGGGGGAGACAAAGAGAGAAAGAGAGAGACAGTCAGAAAAAGGGGGATCAAGACAGATGTATATAGAAAGACTAAAACAGAGAGAGACAAAAAGAGCGGGATGAAGGCAAAGAGAGAGACAGAAAGCAGGACTGAGCTAGAGAGAGAGAGAGACACATGAACTGATGGCTGAAGAACTGCGCTCATGAGAGGTGGACTTGGACAAAAGCAGGTAAGGACTTTGATAGCCGGGGGGACACGGGGGAAGGGGGGGGGGAGGTAGCACAGGCATAGGTAAGGGCACAGGCTGTTTGGCATACCCTCCCCAGGTCAGCAGCATGTTGCCCTGATTCTATCCAGAATGGAAAGCTGCTGGCCATCACCCACAATGCACCTCAGTCAGTGAGGGGATGACATCACCCCTAACTGATACTCAAATGGTCACCCTTACTGTCTGTGGTTGTGAGGGGCTGATATGTCCCCCCTTTTCCATGCCCATCTGCATCTGCTTTGCATGGAGCCACTGGCCCTTAACTGACCCGTCCCCCACTCTCCCCACACCCCCATGTCTCCACCCATCCTCTTACAGAGTCCCGCAGTGAGCGATGGAGGGCAGCAGATGGACATGAGGAATTCCCAGAATCCCGCTCTTCATCCCAGTGGCCTCACACTACCACAGCAGCCTGGTCTCTCCACCATGCCCAGTATCTCCATCCGACCTCCTCCCCCCCCAAAGCCAATGCCGTTTCTTTGGTTCATTTTAATAATAATAATAATTTTATGCTTTATACTTCCCTCCCAGGCATCCAACAACCTCACTATGCCAAACCCTGATTGGACAACCCCAAGCAATCCCCTCTGCCTCATTGGATGATCACCTGAGATATGGGTGTAGCTACAGGTTCAAGTCAGTACACAGCTGTCCACCTCTATGGACCTGTCAGTCTGCCTATCCTTTAATGGGCACCACACCACCCCACCTAGTGGGCGGAGTTTATCAGAGCTCCAGAGAGTGGATATTAAAAATATAATACATGGCTGGAATTTCCTGTTTTAAAGCTTCTGTGCAATTAGTAAACATTTAAATAGCTGTGAAAAGATACAGCAGCAGGGATAAAAAAAGCAACGTGTCCGAAAAGAGAAGAGCGAGGCTGAAAGCGCTTTGCTCCCTGAGCCTGTGAGCGGCCGCTGGCTGGGGATGACAGGCATCCCTGCTGACCTAATTACAGGCCGTTCGGCCGCCCAGCCCCCCCACACCCTTCTTCCTGTCCTCTATCTTTTGGCGTGTCCCCCTTCTCCCAAAAGCATCATAAACATTCTGCCAGTTCCCAACCTCAAAACCCCAATCCTGTGAGACCCAGCTCCCCCGCCCCACCTCTTCCACTCTGGTCACTCCATATTTTTGGAATCTGCCCCACCCCCAAATCCAGATGCCACACCTTCAAGCCTCTGCACTCTCCAGTCTGGGCTGGGGGCAGCCGTACGGCCAGGTACAGTCACATGACCAGAGCAGCGTTGGCTTGCAATAAACAGGAAGCGACCTGTCTAGGGCCGGCTCGCAGCGAGATGCACCTCTGCTCTCTATCGCATTCACTTCACTTGTGCTGCAGGGCAAGCTGCCTTTGTGGCAAGGATCCAGTAATGGGCGGTGGGGGGGGGTCGCATCACCAATCACATGTGTGCAATGCGGGGGGTTTACTGAACTCCCGCAAACAGATGTTGTGGGGGGGGGGGGGGAGGGAGCCCACGAAACAAGCCCCCTACATCTGCCAGATATTAGACAGAAGTGCCGGATATTTTTGTTTCTCGTTCGCTTGCAGCCATTCTGTTGTGCGTGTGTTTTTAGTGTAGGTTAAGACTCATTAATTGCACTGAAAGGGTGTAAATAGGAAGTGTGTTCTCCATCTTCCTGTTAGCAATTAACAGCTGCTCATGGTGGCAACATGAACATGCAGTACGAGTAAAGGGTCAGACCGGGACTCAGGAGGGCTGGGGGGGCTGCCTTGGGTGGGGGGGACTCCAACCTGCTCGCTTGCGCCCCCTTGTGATCACTGACTGCGGTGTGTGTGCTCCCCCCACAAGGTGCCCGGGGGACACATGCGGACTCCAGTCACAACCGCTCCTTTGTTCTGCTCCCAAGTCTGGTGGAGGGGGTGGGGCCTTTTGTGGGCTCCCCACTTGGGTCTGGATGGGCTTTCAGAAGCCCACTTTTCTTCTTCTTCTTCGCTCTCTTATTCATCTTCTCCTCCTGTTTTTCACGTCGCTTGTTTTTTTAGTGGAGATGACATAAGGCGCTGCACTGACCCCTCCCAGCCGACTCTGAAAACATTAGCGTTTTGATTGTTTGTATTTTGGCGGTGCTTTTGGACATGGGCTTCTGGGAGGGGTGTTTCTGGGCCGAGGAAAACAGAATGAAAGGAAAATCCTATGTAATTGCGCCCCCCCCCCCATTTTTTTGAAGTGGGGAGACAGGGACTCTATCTGTGGAGTTATTTCAGTGCAGTCAGCCCCCTGACTCCAAAGAGAGGACACAAAAAGAAAAGGGCGCATTTGTAAATATTTAACTGGCGAGTTTTAGGAGATGGGGCTGCTTTAATGCCCCGGCTGGGATGGGGGCGGGACCGTGGGGGGGAGGGGGCGGGGCAGTGCCATAAGCGCTCTGCGGCATAGGGAGCCCCTCCTTCTGAGATCCCAGCTCTAGTCTGCCCCCCCATCCAAGGCCCATTACCAGATAATTAGTCATTATGAAATTAGGCACTGACCTCAGGGATTGCGCCAGCCAATCAAAACAGAGGCAACTATTGCCCCCTTGTGGGCTAAAACAATTGATAATTTCTGAACTTGAGGCATTTAACAAGGTATGGGGCACCCCAGTGGTTCCCCTCTGCGTGTCTTTGGGGCCTGAGGAGCCCACCTGTTTGGAAACTGAGTGGAGGTGGGACCACAGACTCGCCAGTAGTGGAGCCTGACTTGTCATGTGACATGCATGCATTCCATCGCTATGGTTACTGGTCGCCCTGTTTCCTTCATGCACCTGCTAACAGATGCTCCTCTTTCCGTCGACCAATCCGAAGCTTCCCGCCCTAAGGCCAAAACCGGTTGGCCATCGCAGACTAGGCAAGGTTGCTGGATTGCCGTCAGTTCCTGTGGAACCTGACCCCAAATCTGGCCTCCATCTCTCCCGCGCCTCCCACCTCTGACAGTCCTGTGCTGGATGAGACAGAACCCCCCCCCCCCCCCCACGTGTCCCTCGTTCAAGCAATTTGCTGCCAAGGCAATTATTTAATTTCCAAACAGTAAATCTGAAGTATTCTCTCCCCCTCTCTCTCTCTCACAGCTTCCCTATGTTCCAGGAATCGGCCACAGGTCGTACATTTGGATTTCATTCTGCCCGTTTAAGTCCTGTTCAAATAGGAAGCACATGTTTGTCCTCCTGGAACTAATCAGCTACTGAGATGTTGGGAAGGGGTAGGAGGAGCCAGAGGATGGGGGAGGGGGGAGTAGGAGAGGGAGGGAGAGAGAGGGGAAAGTGGATAGGACGCAAGTGACAGTGGTGTTTGAGAGGGAGATATATGGAGGAGGTGAAGGAATGGAAGATAAAGAAAGATAGAATGAAAGGTGTGTGAGCTGAGAGGAGAGGTGAGGGTAAGAAAGAGGGATGGATGAAGAGGTGTGAGAAAATGTGAACAATACAGCGGGACTCTATGGGGTCAGTCATGCCCCCATGACATGTCCCAGAGGCCCAGCCGCATCCCGGCCAGACCTGGAGGCCAAACGACATCCTGGCCAGTCCCCGAGGCCCAGCCACATCCCAGCCAGTCCCGGAGGCCAAACAACATCCCAGTCAGTCCCGGCGGCCCAGTCACATCCTGGCCAGTCCCGGAGGCCAAGCAACATCCCAGTCAGTCCCGGAGGCCCAGTCACATCCCGGCCAGTCCCGGAGGCCAAACAACATCCTAGTCAGTCCCGGAGGCCCAGTCACATCCCGGCCAGTCCTCGAGGCCCAGCTATATCCCGGCCAGTCCCAGAGGCCAAACGACAGCCCAGCCAGTCACGGAGGCCCAGTCACATCCCAGCCAGTCCCCGAGGCCCAGCCACATTCCGGCCAGTCCCGAAAGCCAAACGACATCGCGGCCAGTCCCGGAGGCCCAGTCACATCCCGGCCAGTCCCCGAGGCCCAGTCACATCCCGACCAGTCCTCGAGGCCCAGCTATATCCCGGCCAGTCCCAGAGGCCAAACGACATCCCAGCCAGTCCCAGAGGCCCAGTCACATCCCGGCCAGTCCCCGAAGCCCAGCCACATCCCGGCCAGTCCCCGAGGCCAAATGACATCCCGGCCAGTCCCCGAGGCCCAGTCACATCCTGGCCAGTCCCCGAGGCCAAACAACATACTGGTCAGTCCCGGAGACCCAGTCACATCCCAGCCAGTCACGGAGGCCCAGTCACATCCCAGCCAGTCCGCAAGGCCCAGCCACATTCCGGCCAGTCCTGAAAGCCAAACGACATCCCGGCCAGTCCTGGAGGCCCAGTCACATCCCGGCCAGTCCTGGAGGCCAAACGACATCCCGGCCAGTCCTGGAGGCCAAACGACATCCCGGCGAGTCCCGGAGGCCCAGTCACATCCTGGCCAGTCCCCAAGGCCAAACGACATCCCGGCCAGTCCTCAAGGTCCAGTCACATCCCGGCCGGTCCCCAATTGAATCCCATTTGGCCTGGTCCTGGGGGGAGGGGGGGGAGGGCTCTCACAGGTGGATCTGGGGGGAGGGCAGGTTTGAACTGTAGTGTCTGGTGTCTGTTGGCCCCCCCAGAACCCCCCCCCACTGCCTGCGGTAATGAGGAGCACCTGGGATGGGCTGGCTGCACACGCGGACAGGAGGACCTTATGGGAAACATGTGTGGGTCTCCCCCTCCGGCCTCCTCGTCCTGCTCCTTCAAGAGGGACTCCCCTCTGTGTCTTCCAGTAGGATTGAGTTCAACATGCACTCTGTCAGAAAGTTTAACGCTGACTGAGCTGGAATGACTGGAGTCTTCCTGCGTGGAACCAGCGAC
>JAODKC010000045.1:3037034-3049991 GCA_026777985.1 Mormyrops attenuatus | reverse complement strand
CCCCCCACCCAACCCAGAAAGCTCTCCACTCAAACACCCCTGGATCACCCTTACTGTTGACTCAAACATTCCAGGCATGTAAAGGGTAAGAATATGGTACATTTCTCTGGATCAATGTATCAACCTTGCGACAAATATCTTTTCCCTCTTGGAGTCCCCTGAGGATAGCTGTTTAACGGAAATTAGCACATTGCCCTCATAATAACAGAGTTACAGCGTATTTTGCTAAATTTATGTAGCATTCTAGTATATTTCTGATATCTTAAAAACTTTTAACCAGAAGGTTACTGGTTCAGATTCCTGTAGTGGCCGAGTTTCACCTGAATGGGTCCGGTAAAATGGAACCTATCTTTGGAAAAAGAAGTGGAATACCAAAAGTGTATTTTTCATCATTATGCTATGATCTAACATAAGATGAACAGATAATTAAGGTACTAGACTAATAGCAGTTTCATAATAATAATAACAGCGATAAGTTTATATTTAAAAAGAAAAACACTGGTCAATCATGTGTACTGAGGGAATTACATAACATTTTTCCTCTCGACATCGAACTGCATGGCAATAAGCGCTTATGCATGCTGTGGTGTAATGTCCCGGCCGTACCTCAAAATTAGAGCACGCTGAAATTGATCGTAAGGAAATTGCGCGCCTGGCGCATTGCCGGGTGAAGTAAGGGTTAACCGCGTGACGTCACCTTTCCTGGGGCGGTGACCTTAAAGGTAGGGGGACGCAGATTTGCTCCGGGGATGTGTGGGAAATTGCTCATCGCCTTTAAGGCTTAAACCCCCCTTTAAGGCTGCAAACTTTGGCACTAATCGCTTTGGTAACTGTTTTAAGAACAACTTGACAAGGGAAATTAGGGAATTGTTTTCTTTTTGTTCCTGGACATAATTTTACACCAAGGTAACTCGACGTTTTTCAAGTAAACGATCGATGGAATCGAATGTGTGTATGTGTTATTCTTCATTAATCTTTCCTTATCTTGAAGCGTTGAGTCGTCGGGGAAAAGTGTGACCGCTGGATTCTTCATAACAAGGGCAACGGCGATATGATACGCGTCTATTTATCCATGCCTACCTATTTGAGCGCATCTATTTTAAAACGGGTGAAAAGGTGATATTGTAAACGAAGGGAGGGCATTGCAAAAACAGCCAGTAAAGTGGATTAAAGTTATGTGTTTGGCGCTGGCTACGTGTGCGAGCGTGTTTGTTCGGTGGTCTCTTCGTAACCGTTTGTCGGAGCAGTTTTCCTGGTAATAACGAAACTCGTGTACGAGCCCTGCAATGCACTTTCACGCGTGAGCAGCGAGGAAAGCGCTGTTTTTAATCGCGATCTCTTAAGGATTATCACCGGGAGTACTTTGATAAATGGGTGTCTCAGGGATGGGGGATGGGGGTACCAAAAATGGAAGCTCCGTGGCAGCACCAAGCAGCAAAGGTGGGGGGTGGGGGGGTAGGGTTTTTCCCAACAATCCCTGCAAAAGTCCGGTTCATGACAACAATCAAATACATAAACAAAATAATGACACGAGGAAGAAGGGGAGGGTGACCGTGCGTTCATGATCAGTGTGCACCCTCCCCCAATTAATAAAAGCAAGAAGCAATGGCCTGTATTTGGAAAAGAGATTAGATTTCGTTCGTCTCTCCATCAATTTTCTGTTTAATGTCACTGAGCTCCATTGTAGGAGAGGAGGACGCGTCATTCTGCCATAAATTTGTGATTATAGAGGCTAGAAGACGCTGTTGGTCCTATTCGGACGGATTTGCTTCGCGCGTAGAGCTAAAGATCAGTTCAAGTGGAAGAGAGAGAGCGAAAGGGAGAGATCGAGGTAGAAACAACAGCCATTCTTATGTGCTAGATATCCGGGAAGGAAAATAAAAAACGCTGCCTGCCGTTACCACATCATAAATAAGAAAAATATAGACACTGTCTTAAAACAATCATTTGTTGTTTTATTGAATTCCCAAGGTTTTTTCGCCTTTTACTGAGCCGTAATTGAACGAAAGTTTAGAGTGTTTTCCCTCTTTTTAAAAACGGGATTTCCTGGATTTTTATTTTTTTTAGTCATGTATAAGTTGAATTACAGATTGTTGGTATGCCGGTTTCGGTTTTTTCTGCATGGACTGTCGTTTGTCTAGGTAGGTGCTTTCTGTTTTCCACAATTGCATTTATCATTGTCGTTATCATTTACCGAATTGCGACGACAAAATATGTAACTATGATCCTAAACAAATTTGAAAAGTAAACACTGTATTCTTACCAATTAATCACCGCCTCTGCACTTAAACGCACTAAGACTGCTGAGCACGTGTAGCAGATTATGGCTATTATTTAAGGCTCTTTGTTGATGTTTTATGATACTATATGACATTCAAAATACATTTTTACTAAACTTTCAGAAAATGTGCACACTGAAAGGCGACCTCCGTCTTTTGTAAAAATAGACGTAAAGCAGTTTGTAATTTGTGTAATTTGGAGCTTTCACAAGCAATTTTTAATTTTCTGCAATTACTACGGCTAGAGGTTTTTGTGAGCCTTTGACGCCGGTTTAGTTTTTACAGAACCCTTATTAATTTTGAATATCCACGCCTCATTTGACAAAGCAATACAGAGACAATTCACACGATAATGTGTAATTCACACTGGAATAGCAGACAAACGAATTGGTTTTACTTCAGAAATCAAATCGGCAGCCTACCCGACCATTTCGGCGTAACAACAACATTTAGTGTATATTGTGTGGAATGGCTTAGTTTTACCGAGGAAGAACAAGAGCACTATATCAACAATTAATTGACATTTTCTGTAATGACCATTAATTATTTTATATATTGATATAAAATCTCATGTTAGTAGAAAAGCATAACTTTATTCATTAATTATCTATCTATATTAACGTAATCGTGTATTGTATTTATTAACAAAATGTAACATTTATTACTGCAGTATCTCGTAATGTATTATATTCCTTGTTACGTTTTATCCTTGTAGGGTGGAGTTCAGTTACAATGTGGACACGCCATATTTATTAATTTCGGGAAGCTGAATTTGTTTTAGCCGCGAATATTGCTTGGTTTTATTATTTATTTGCGCAGTATGAGGGCCATGAATTATCTGGGGGTTGTAACTTCCACCATAGTTTCTTGTATTAACTCTGTGACTTTTTTTACTGGATTGGGTTGCTCCGCTTTGCGTTTCTTTTAGCAGAAAACGGTAGAAACTACTCACGAGAAACAATGAAATCGACAGGCTGCAAGGTTAAAAGCTCGCGAGGTCATTTTGCGCTGCCTACATACACATATTTATCAGTGTAACAGCTGAATGTGCCCGCGTAAACAGGCATTTGCAAATTAATTATATGGGACTTACTTGTGTGTTTTGCATTTGCTAGTTTGAATGAAAGTCGCACTGCCTCTTCGTTTTAACGTTTCGTTTAACGATTCACAGGCTGATATGTTTAATTGTAAGGTCATTGATTCCCAAGGCCGGCGCCGTCTCATTACTGGCCTACAATACTACCAAGGACTGGGAGAACTGGACCACTGCGTTTTGGATTCCTCTTGCATCGCAATAGAGTTACATTACATTACATGACATAGACACGTTGTAACACGTAGTCTCTGCCTATTTTCGTTGCAGTGCTAGTAGTAACTTTTCTAAATGATTTGTTTAAGACACATTTCTTCGTACAACAGTGCACAAAACATGACTTTGCATAACTATATACTTTTGCGACAAGGCCGGAATCACATTATTGAGGGCAGACTTGTTGTATCTCCTTTTTTCATCGTTGGTTTGAAACGTGGTAATTCACCATGCAGAATTTAGACGAGAGGAGTCACAAGTTGCAACACTTATTCGGACGCACACTGTAAATGTGATCGTTACTCAAATATTTGCATAATTGTGACTGCAGTTGTAATATCGCCGGGTATTGTAATATCGATAATCAATCCGTGTAGCTTGTCATTGCGTTTAGATGCATTGCTATTGTATATAAAATCAATTACTTTCATGGAGACAGATTTCAGGTGGACTTAAGGGGCATTGCTGTTTGCCGCTTTTTCAGTGTACATTTTAAGCACGCCCCACCATCCGAGTCTCGGAGCCATTGTGCTCCAACGTTCGTATGAGTGCATGCAAATTATGTTTTAAAATTTAGGAATTTGGCGTAAGGCGGCTTTATTGCTCGAATGCCACGTTTAAAAATTATTGTACTTTTGTACTAGAGCACATTTTCTCGATAAATTTAAGTGGTTTCAATTGACTCAATCGGCTACTTTTAGGCAGTCAGAGGTACAAATGGCTCAAACCCAATATCAACTGTCAAACTTAGTAAGCTTAGTTTTTTTGACAAATTATGGACGTTTTGGTGTGCTCAGTATATCATAAAATATAATCAAATTCACAACAATTCACATGATACCCACATTAAATGTACAGTTGAATATACGTAGGATTGATTGTCTACTCGGATCTGCATAGACGTTCTGTCTGCTCAGATAATTAATAATTAACAGCTGTATTAGAAGTCATTAAAACATACCTATTTCACCTAAAACATTAAGCAGACCAGCACTTTCCACTGTCGATACTATATGACCGCCTTTTGATCTTTTGAGAAAATTTAAGACATTTTTACTGTTGGTTTCTAGGTGGCTCTGACGTGGTTCGGCAAAGAGAAACAGTCCAGACAATTTTAATTAATTAATTTAGTTTGTTTGTTCGTTTGACTTCATTTATTTACCCGAGAACCAACCTATAGACTATAGGGTCTATCTCATGCCACCAATAATTTACAACCCCGTTGTTACAACAGGTAGATTTCTTATAGGGTAAATGGTATAATCGTAGATATCTCTATATACGTAAATAATTCATTTTATTTTTAACCAAATTTGGGTGGTTGGCCGCGTAACATTGCGTCATTTTCAACTTTAATTCCCAGGTTACATTTCAGTGAGAAACCGACAGACTCCACAATTCTTCGAGTTGTTGAATGCTTAATTTTCTTAAAGTAAATTATTAGCTCAGAAACCTTGTGATTTATAGAGATTACCAGGAAATTAAATAATTTATTTGTTGTTTCGGAGGCGACGGCGAGGTAAATACGACGTGGCGTCATTGCGGACACTGGGCTTCTCAGTGGCCGTTTCCAAATTTGACATCTGAAGGACACAGTCCGCTGAACACGCTAGATATTCATTTCTATGATTTTTTCTTCTAATACACTCGTTTTTCTGCATTTTATAGATTTGTATAACTGTAAAACATTACGTCGTAGTCTATAAAATCGAGTAATTTTTATTTTTGTCGACATTCCACAAAAAGATAATTCTGACAAAATCCAATGTTTGTTAGGCGAACTTTCCCCTTTTAACATTACGCCGCTTTTTAAAATTTCAGTTTTTTCGTGAGTAGCTGTAAGAGTGGCTCCCAATTACGACACAGCATGATTAATACATACCGCTGCATTCTCGAAATAATATCCTAATATGAGTTTGCACGAGTGTTCATTATTGAATTAGAATTGGTACGACAATTTTAGGCTACAATTATTAATTTTAATTTAATATGTTTCAACAACACAACTGTTCTCGAGCTGGACTGTGATCTAAAGTACGTACAAGTGGCATAAAATCGTTACGTAAAACCTGATACATAAAGTTATACGTGGAAAAGTTGAGATTTTGCGTTTTATTTTATAATGTTGGATATATTTAATCTTGTTATTTTCGAATTTACCTCGTCTGATAAAACAAGTCATAATAAAGGCAGCTCCGAGAAGTCGTGTGTTATTTATGAGTCGAACTGAAACCCTATAATTGAATCCAGATGGGTTCTCCTATTGATAACCCAACACAATACCGGACCGGAATCCAGCGGTCGGTGTAAGGCCTGTGTCGGCCACTGCGTTGCAAATGGACGCTTATTTTTCCTCATTCATTCATATGTGTGTATATATGCATATATATATAGGCACACAAATAGGCATGTATTTCATTTATTTAATTACTTGCCATGGCTCTTTCAACAATTTTTATATAAACATTTATTGGCTTTATGGATAGATTACGTTCCAACAACGTACACATCATGGATTTTTTTGTATCATAAATTCAAGCCACGTGGCCTCTTGATGAACGTGACACGTTCTTTGAACGCTTCCATTAACATTTTTAAAGGTTTCTCCGCATTTTTCTTTTTCCCTTCCTGTCGCCTCCTCCACAGACAACACTAATACTGCTAAAACACGACAAGTGAGTTCAGCCAAAGTCAAAATCTTAGTTATCACAAAAAATTATGGCTATCTCAATTTAGGGAATAAAGAACCATTTTTGCTGGAAGACTCTGTCGTGCAATATTCTAAATGAAAGCAATGCAATGGACATCGGACAAGACGTTAAAATTAATTCAGACATTGAATAAATTTAGCCTGGTAGAGGAATATATTTAGTTCTGGGATATGAGCCTCTACATAACAGTTGTATTTTTACCTTTGAGGTGGAAGAGAGAATCCTTTTCGAAATATACACGACAAGCAGTCCACACGTGTCAGTGATACATTCTATAATGCTGACTGAGTAAAAAAGCTATATGAAATATCAGTGCTTTCATAAATTGTTACACAATACGAACCGTCAACGAAAGACCCCGCGTGCCTCTTGGTGCGTAATTAATATTGGTCTGTTTATAGCAGCAACAAAGGTGTCTTCGTTTTATTTTTCGAGAGGGTGAAAATAAATAAGGTCGAACTTCATTATTCATTAAGATATATTCATTTGTCTGAAACCTATCAGGGTGAAGCACATTCTCAGTGATTGCGTTCTTTCGTACTTTTAGACTGTATGCCGGAAAATATCCTAAGTTTAGGATTAAGCCTGGTTTATATTCGGAAATACGACGTAACACTATGTTTGCAGTATGTCATTGAGATTCGGCGTTCTTTAAGGATGATGTAGGTGTTAGGCCACCAGTTACCGGCTCCTTTACGGTAAGGCATACTGGAGCCTGTATTTCTCCAACGCCTCGCTCTAACAGTTACAATCCATCGCTGTGAAATTTGGAAAACTTAAGACGAAGTCCGAATAGTACATAAATTCCAGAGAGTTATACTACCTTACTGCTATCGTCCTACCTCAACGGTCGACACGATTCGTTAAATATACGTACTTCTAACGCTGAACTATTTAGGGCAATAAATTCAGAGACGTAAATGGTGACGTGCGAACTTCAGACCTTCCAAAATATTCACGTAAACCGTCCTTCTTTAAAGTAGACCTGTAGATACAAACATGACGTACAGGTCAATCTGTGGATCTTTAATCTATATAGGCCTACCTAATTTAATTAATCCAACGGCCTGTCGGGTGGTTACCTCCTTACCACTGTCCCGTGGAGGACGGCCAATAATACTCAAATAGTTTGAGTACAAGTTGAGATCACGGGGTAAAACTCTTAATACATGAAATTGTCCATGGTCGTATTTTTCTTTGGAAATTTGGGGGAAAATTAAAGCCGAGATAGGGACGTATGGTGTGTATATCGTAAATAATTTCTGAAAGTATGATATTAATAAAGTTTCCCTAATTTGATATCGATGCAATGTTACAAGATTCCTGCCATATGTGTGTGTGTGTATATATATCAACTGGGATCTTCATTGTTCATAAGAAACACACAATCAGAAACTGTCACATGAATAAAAGATGAGGACAACAGCGCGCCCAACCATCCGTTTTTACGCCTTAAATATGTGTAATTGTCTAAAACTGTCACAGAGGCAGACACCCACTAATGGACTATTGAAAAAACCTGCGCTCAAACGTGCCTATTTAAAAATCGCCGTGATATTCTCATTGTGGCCAAAGAGGAATTATAATAACCGTTTTGTTTCCTTATGCGATTCCCAAGGTGAATCCGCAAAAATGGCACTCAGTGTCAACAGACTTCTTAGTTATTTTAAAGGAAAAAGACTCGCTTGCGGGCTGGGCTTCCCTCGGAGAGGGGCTCTGGGCATGAAGACCTCCGGCGGTCCCACGCACTTCTCCGTTAACGTTTACTGAATATGTTACATTTTATCACTCGCAAAACCCAGTCGCTTAGTCCAGCACCGAATATCTAGAATTCGACGTGTCAATTATTTAGAAGACCTGGGAACTCCCCCCCCACCCTCAACAGGCGTGGTTAGTAGTCACCTCCAGATTCCGGGCACTCTTGAAAGTAACACACTTCAGAGGTAGGTTTGGAGGGATATATGATAGGGATTCTTGTTTTTAGATGAGAATTAACCGACGGCTTGTAAACTGGATATTGCGGCCCTCCAGTATAAGCTGGCGACGAATGTCCCCTTCCAGTTGTTGGATGCGGGTGGAGGGCCGGGGGAAAATGTCAGTCAGAGACGCTTCATTGATCAGGGACAATCTCCTTCCCCGGACTGGTCTGTTTCAAGAGCAATCAGTCACTCTGCATTAATTATCCCCGCGTCCGTCTGTGGGGCAGTGGAGGGGAGGAAGAGAGAAAAACCCCTCCGTGCGCGCGCCTCTATGTGTGTGTTTGTTGTGCTTTCTACACAAAGAGACCCACATCCCACCTTTCAAGTTAAGAAAAAGATCCGTTAAAATCAAGTAATAAAGGCTTTCCTCTTCCCCGGGAGCTAAATTAAACGTGGACCGCCGTTTTAAGTGCAAGACCTTTTGTAAGATACGGAGAAGGTACCCTATTTTTCGGTATTGTTCTAACGTCATTAGTCAGATGTTTGACACAATATATTGAATGTAGGAGTAGTGGAAGTTGGCTGTTGATGTATATATGTTACAACACGAATGTGTGAAACCCCGATATATAATTAATAAAAAATATTCGCCGGATCTGAAGTTGCATAATTCAACAGCGTATATGTAAGCCTTAGATATTCAGCACCCATATGTGTAACACTATTAACATAAGCGAGCTTGGGTACTGATTTTTTTCCCCAAGTGAAACGTGTAACATGTACTCGTTTTATTAGCGCGTTTCAAATCCTTAACACGCAGTATCTCCCACCACAATATGTATAACTACTAGCGTGGACCGGACACCTACGCCACACCGAGATTTGTGTGTGTGTGTGTGTGTGTGTGTGGGGGGGGGGGTTCTGGTAGGAAGCAAGTCAGTCCCAGGTCATGGGGTCACAACCCTAGCGAAATACACAGTGGCGTGCAGATCGTAATATGATGTAACAATAGTGTAATTACACGCAACGCAGAAAAAGAGTTACAATTTACAAGGTTCTCGTACTTTCTTTTAAATCCTAGCACAGTGCTACGTTGTGCTCGGTTAAATGTATGCCCGCTGTGTTAAAGCGGCCGGCCTTGTCACCCAGCACAGGTAACTTTTAAAAGGAGAGCATTTTATGCTGGTGTAAATGTTATTAAAAGTTGCGTCGCAGCTCTACACCAAGGAATGAAAGGAGTGAATATTTTTCCCTCCAGTACTGGAGCGTAAAACTTCTTTGGTGGCACAAGAACACAGAAAGCACTTTCCCAACCCGCTAAAACACTAAAGGTTTCAAACTCGCAGAGGTTAATCACTATATTACATAATTGTCCCCTTCACTTCCTCCCTCCATTAACCAGAACTTCTGGAAATAATTTATATTATATACAATCCATTCGATTTCTAAATGAATTTTATTAAAATTGTAAAAAGTCAACTGCATAGATCGTTACAAATCCAATACATTCCCAGTATATGTTTCCTCCTTAATGATACAATAAAAAAGACACGATGACTAACGGCAGATCCGTGTTACATCTGTGCCAACCACCTGTGGGTAAATATTCGTTTATTTAAAATGCACAATAAAACAGATATACGGACACACCACAAGCTGCAGCCCCAAAGCGGTACAATACGCGTGAAACGTAGCGTCTTAAATACAGACTGAATAATAAAAACGCAAAATTAGCAGGGTATTAATGGCTGGGGAGAACACGTATTTTAACACACAAACATCTATTACCAGTAGGTTAGAAACACACCGAAAAGGACACTGTAACTATTAAATTAGAGTAAAACGAACAGAAATAAAACGTCGCTTAAAAAAAACACTAAGGCACTGTAGATCACAATCAGTGCACAAATTCGGTCAGATCCGTGAAACCGCGATTAACAAAAACCCACCACCAACTCTTCGTTGTTTCCAGCCACGGTACTATATGCAATACTTACTGTGTTTTTACTGTATTCTCCCGCCCAGTTATAATATCTTTGACCATTATATTAACTCCCCAATAAATCACGACGACATCTAACCTCACAAAATAATTGTGCGACATAAACCCTGTTAAGGAAATAGCTCCACTGTATATGTCTCTCTTGATAGCCCCCACCTTTCTTTAGCTGCAGTTCGCAGCAGACGCGTCCTTTTTTTTTTTTTTTACCGAAATCGTAACTTCACTATTTCGTAGGTTAATATCCCGTCGGGTTAGGTAAACACCGAGCTCTGGCTCGTACCGGTCGCGGAGATCTGCATTCTAATACTAACCGCTGCGTCGTTGTTGCATCGAAGTAATTCGAACATCTAGCTTCGTTATTTTAATACAACGTGTAATTTCCCCCTTTTTACTGTATTCCCTTTGATTTAGTCACTCCCGACTCCCCTTTGGCTCTGAGGCCAGCGGGTTTCGCCTAGGGGACGCCTTGAAACAGCCCCTCCTTATCTCCTTTCATCATCCAACTGTGGGCCGCCTTGAAACCGCAGGTCCAGTAATTGCTTTTTTCAGGCAGCCCAGTGCGGACTGGCCAACAGCCAATCAGAACCTTGTTTACACTCTGTGATTGACAATAATCTGGCAGCTCTCCAGCCAATCAACGGCGCCACTGAGTGATTCTCCAGGTTTTAACCCTTTGTATTCCTGTGAAATATGTAAAAGTCCCACACCGTTCAACAATTTTAATTCCATGCCTTTACAAAAACAAACGCTTTAAAATTAAACTACCTGTCTCCAAAATCCACAATTGACGCCGTGTATATACGTGTATATTCTGTTTATATAACTCATTCGCTTGATGAAAGTAGCAAGGTAATGAATATATAATTTATCCTTGATTTCCACCATCTTTTCACCATCTTATTGTTGTTAAAGCTCAATTGACTATACATTATACCTAATGTGAGTCTAAACATCCATAACAACATACAAAGGAAATTTTCTTAAATTAGTGTAATTCAATTAACAACAGTAATTATACATCACTTTCAAAAACTGACATACTTAATTTTGGACCTGATTACGTTAAAATTAAAATTGTATTTGTTAGTTTGATAAATATTTTGTTCATTGTTTCACAGTACATGAAATGTCTACATTTTATTTATTACTGGTTTGTGAATTCCTATTACAAATTCTTTCATTTCAAACAGCATTACCAATCAACCTGGAAGGCTTGACAGGCTGATAACTTTTTCACTTCTGTGACTTAAAATGAAACTGAGACGTTAGAGTTGTCCTAAACTACTCAATGCAAAGGTTTTAGCTTTCAGTGTCATGAATTTGAAATGTAATGCAAGCTTTGAATACGTATCATCATGAAATTCAGATCCAGCATAAAGTATAATTTAGTTGATCATGATGATGATGGTGATTATTATTATTATTCAAAACACGCTATAGTTTGACCAGTTGTATGGTGGATTTCCAAGTACAAGTCCACTTGAAGTACTTCACATGAAACACGAAGCAGTGGAGCCCCTTACGGGAGCCCAACCAACAGAAGTTACAAATTTTTGTCCTTAATAACCACGCTTCCTGGTAGCTATAAAAACATCAGAATTCATTTAATAAAGTCATTCTGTGGAATGAATACGGGACACAAAAAAGGAAAATGCCAGGCTACATTTCCCAGGATGACCTAAAACATAAATATAGGAACGGCACAGTATAGCAACCAAATAAGTAAATGTAATGTACCAAATACGTAATCTATAACGAAATGTGTAATCTGACTGCAGTTATTGTGCCTCATCAGTCTCATGATTTTGTGAGTATCGTATGAAGCGCGTGCTTTTCATGAATGGGTAAAAATATATTTAAAAGCAACCAGTTAAATTCTAAGTCTCGGATTTGTACAATGGCAGACAGATGTGGATGTTTCCCTGAAAGTGCTTAGTTTTTCAGTGCCATGAATGAAGTATATACAATTGGCATGGAAAACAAAATACATTTCAAGACTTTGGCTCGAAAGATAAACGGAGTTATAAAGCTCCAAAATGGATTGCGAGGAACTTTCCTCCTTCCATTTACATATCTACATTAATGCAGGTTGCCTTCTAGGTTGCGCAAGGCATGCTGCGCAATGGGAAAGCATGAAACTGGCGCCCGCCATTCTATTTAGTTATTCCAGCTGCTCTGCTATTGGCTCATCAAAATGTCCAATAGAAGCTGCTGTTTATGCCCAGGCGAACTGCACGAGCTTATTAGCATTCAGATATCCGACCAATGGGCTGACGCGTGTACGTTCGCCCCCCCCACCCCTTCCTCAGTTGAGTGGCGCTAGCTGTTCGAGGCATCGGGAAAGAGATGCTGTTTGGAGGTGCCTTCCTCGATTCGCTAGTAGCTCGAACTCGGAGCATCTATACTTCAACTACAAACAGCAGACAAGGATGCAACCATTTCCACATTTTTCCAAAAAATATCCTTAATGCATTAATGTTTTTATTGACTTTTTTAAATTCAAAAATTTATTGTTATGCAAGGAATAACTTACCAGTAAGTAATTTATTTATTTATTGTATATTTTTCGGATGTGTAATAATAAAAATATGCTTTCATATGCCGTTTTACAACATTCTTTCTAGAATCACATGACTTATATGAGTTATTTTTAGCATAAAAAAATAAATAAGACCAACCTCTCAAAGTATAGTAGATTGATAAATTTATGGTGTGTTTATGCGTATACGTACACTAT
>JAODKC010000045.1:2979109-2994480 GCA_026777985.1 Mormyrops attenuatus | reverse complement strand
CCCCTTGTTGGGCATGGGCCACCCCCTCTGAGTAAACACGGCTTTTATGCACCCCCATGCAATCAATCCCCCCCCCCCCCCAATTCTCCGCCAGCACCACCCTTTGCCCAGCACACCCCAGTGGTGGGGAGCTGGCTGCCCCTTTTTGTGTGTGCGTGTGTGCGTGTGTGTGTGGGGGGGGGGTCACATTTTGGCATTGTTGCTGCCTGCGATCTGATCCGCCTTTATCTGAGTGAGTCAGCCAGTGCTTCCGGATGCGGCGGTGTAATTAAAAGGGAAACGTCGGAGCGAGAGAAGGAGATAGAGGGAAAAAGATTCACAAAAGCCAAGAAATGACAGAGGGAGGCAGACAGAGACAGAGACACAACCTAAGGCATCCATGAGCAAATAAAGGCTTTCGGTTTTACTTTTTTATGTTTCCCATCTCATTCACTCTTCCTTCACGGCTCCCTCCATCTTTTGTGCTCTGCCTTTTTTCCCTCAGGATTTTGTTTCTGTTTTTCCAGTTTTTGCACACGCAGACGAGCACGCAGACACGCTCTCACATGCCTGTCTATAGATATATACACAGTTATGACCATCGCCTTGTCTTGTCTTGAGATCCATTGACAGCCAGAGTGGAATTCCTGGTGTGTGAACATACGGGGCCAATCAACCCCATTCTGGATCTGAAGCAGACTCATGTGTTCCTGTCCTGGGTCAGATCTACCTTTTCAGGGGTGCTTGGCAAAGCTTCACTTGGGAGCCCCCCCCCCACAATAAAACTGATCATTTCACTTCCTGCACAACGCAGGTTTATTAGGAGTGATTGGCAGCTACCTATTCTGCCTACAGCTGGAGCCAGCCATATATATATAAGGGGCTGATGGGACTCTAGGCAGCTGGCTAGTTTGCTTATGTCTGGATCTGGCCCTGGATCTGGCCACACTCATGCACTAACCTTATGCAGCACAGAGAAACAATGGCAGAGTATGGTCAGGCTACTAACCTCTTTACATTGGGCCACCGCAGTGGTCAGGCAGGGGCCTCTAGTTTAGCTTGTCACTTTCTCACTTTCAATGATCTAACAGCCTCTCTGGCTTCAGGAGTAATACCTGTATATCCTGGCTAAGAGATTGAGCCCCCCCCCCCCCAACCTCTCTCTTCAGTCAATAGACCTTTTTCCACGGCAACTGTTTTTCAACACCAATTGAAAAGGCCTTCATTGAGCATGGGGAGTCAGGCCCACCCGAAACCGCGAAGCTGGCCGGCCACTATTAAACAGTCGCCTCTATTTCTCTTTTGTTCCCCATTTTGCTTTTCTTTGTACGGGTTACTCAGCACGTCTTGAATTACCAATCATGAATTCCAGCCCTTTCAAGGAGGGCCAAGGCTAGAGACTTGGCCCAAGATTAAATATGACTTCCGCTCTGGTTACTGCATTCACGAAGCTAGATGTGGTTGTGCGCTTGCGAGAGTCTGGGTCAGCGTTTGAGTACAAGCCGTCCTGTAACTTAAATGAGCCATCGTTTGAATACATCCTACTGCTTCCGCTCTCCAGATCTGCATCAGACTTAAAACAGAGGCTTGCTCTCTCCCTGTTTGGCTCCCTTGGTGTTAAACGCAGCTGCGGTCATAACTCGGAATCAGATTCGGGATTCACTCCCAAGCAGCTACAGAGGACGCTTTGTGTTGGTGCCCTCACATCCACATCATTTTGTGGTCATTCTTGCCTCATTTTCTAGGGTTTCCTCTATTTGGATGTAGCCCCTGGTTTCATCCTGTTCACCTCTTTCCCTAAGCGATTCCTACACTGGGACTGATAAGCACCCACCTCTGTGTCTGTCAGGTGCTGGAGGTGCGCCCGGAAACAGGGGCCAGACTGACCACGGGGACGCGGGTGTGCGCATACTGGAGCGAGCGCTCACGGTGCTTGTACCCAGGATACGTGCAACAAGGTGAGGGAGACAGAAAAGTGTGTGCTTTGGTGCTTGTGAGTCTTTGACCTCCACCCTGTCATGTCCAAACATGTCCACCCTGATGTTTGGTTTTGAATAATTCGACTGCAGGGGGTCCTGGGGAGGAGCAAAAGGAAGGCAGCGTCATGGTGGAGTTTGACGATGGAGATAGAGGGTGGATCTCCCTGCCTAATGTGCGCTTCCTTCCGCCTGATTACCAGATCCACTGTAAGTTGATTAATAACTAATTGGGTGAAAACTCAAAGAAAGAAAATGTCCTGATTCAATCCCTGCCCCCCATCCCCACTCAAATACTTACCTGTGTGTTCAGGTGCAGAGCCACCTCCTGCGCTCTTGGCCTCACAAAGTCGCCGAGGTCGCCGGAGCATTGTCCTGGAGAAGAATACACCGTCCGATATCTCCTCTGACCAACTGGACAACGCAGTGGCTGCAAGCGCACAGGACATGAAGAACCCCAGTAAGACCAAGCCAGGTAATCAGACCTGCACCACACTTCATATGGAGAAATGCCTCCGGCCAGCGCATTCATTTGAATAGCTTAGCGGGAATATTTATCCAAGGAGATTTACAGAGTTTACTTCTTTGTATGGCTTCTTATCTTGCTGAAGATCAAGCTATTTGTTCTTCAAATATGCTACAGAAAGAGGCCCTTTTTGGGCTTGACTACTTTGCTATTTATTGTCCCTGTCAAACTCAGTGACGGAACCTACTAGGTTCTTAGTTGTTCCACTTCTCGTAATGGCTGGAGGACAGACCTGTAGCAATTCTGCAAACAAGGGAATGTAATGCTACATCTCGCTTATTCATCGTGGGAGGTTGCTACAGCCATTGGGTTGCAGTGTCAGTTTCCTGCAACTGAAATGGATATGTGTTTCATTTTTGTCTTCCCTTCCCTCCAGGCAAACCAAAAAATGTCAACTCAGGAACAAAGAGTCCCACGTCGGACAGTGTGAAAGAGAGCAGTACCCCCCTTCTTACCTGGCCAGCGATCGCTGTCCCCAGAAAAAAGCCCTCCCACAACTTCTTCCAGTTCAACGGCACCCCCAGGAAAACAACTAAAGGGAAGGATATGTTCCCCCTCCTCATGGGTTCGACTTCAACCCCAGCCAAAGGCATCTTCAGAAGCACCTTTGAGGTGGATTCCTTCAGCAGCATTGCTAATGGCTGCTCCTCCTTTGGCAGCCAGTCAGCCATTGTGCCTCTTGGCCCTAAGAACACTGCCTGTAGTCGGAGCAGGAGACCAGGAGAAGTCAGCACTCTTCGGAGTAAAAAGGCTGGTTCAGAATTCCTGGTGAAGCTGGATCATGAGGGTGTGACATCACCCAAGACCAAAAACAGCAAAGCCTTACTGTTGCTTGGCTCCTCATATCAGGGTAGCAGGATGGACAAGGGATTTGGGGCTAAAGGCTTAGGGGACATGTCTTCGCCGATGGGACACTCACACCCAGTGCTGCTCGTCAAGGACAACAAGAAGGGTGGAAGTGCCCGTGCTGAGCTGCTGAAGAAGGGGGCCTCTCACCTGCGGAAGCCATCTCCTGCCCTAGCCATGGGCAACTACTCAGACTTTGCTATAAACTGCCTCACTGACTGCCATGGTTTCTACTCTGACATGGATGAGGAGGACGAGGAGGAAGACGAGGAGGGCAGAGCAGAGCTGGCTGCAGCCTCAGGCGGCCTGAGGACAGCGGGACGCTTCCTCTCTCGCCTGTCTGTGTCTTCCTCCTCTTCTGGGTCCTCAAGCTCCTCCAGCTCTGGCTCCCTGTCCAGCTCAAGCCTCTGCTCCTCTGACAATGACTCATCCTACAGCTCAGAAGATGAGGAAGGCTCTACACTGCTGCTTCAGGGCTGCCTCTCGTCTCACCGTGCCCTGCTGCCGTCCGCGGAGCCTCCATCGCAGCGGACCTTTGTGGCAAAGGCCATGGCCATAAGCAGCTCCAAGGGAGGAGCGGTCAACAGCAACAATGGTCACAACAGGCTGGTCAGGAGGAAAGAGTGCATCAGCTCTCCCTCCTCACTCTTACCATCCAAAAGTTCAAAGGAGCCTTCAAGGAGAGACAAGCTACCGCCAACTAATAGTCCACCCAAGATGGCTCCCTTCCTTCCAGCACGGCAACTATGGCGGTGGTCTGGTAACCCAACCCAGGTAAGATTACTGCCATTTTTAACATGATACTGCAAATCTTGTAATAAGTTGAGACAGAATACGGCTCTTATGTTGAGTAGGCTATATCTGCTGGCAGTTGGTTTGCTGTAAACCAACCCAAGCACTGAAGGTATAACTAGTCCTTCTAGACATCCATGCCTGACAAATAAACCAAGATCAACGCATTCAATACAGTTCTGCATATAAGTATGTAATAGGGCCCAGCAAGCTGAACATGTTACTAAGAAATGGCTCTGCTGGAGGCTGTCCAGAATAAGCATGAGATTTCCGGCTGCTTCTGTGTCCACAGAGGAGAGGCATGAAGGGCAAAGCGCGCAAGCTCTTCTACAAGGCCATCGTGCGTGGCCGCGACATGGTGCGTGTGGGCGACTGTGCCGTGTTCCTGTCTGCCGGCCGGCCCAACCTGCCATACATTGGCCGCATCGAGAGCTTCTGGGAGTCCTGGACTAGTAGCATGGTGGTGAAGGTCAAGTGGTTCTACCACCCAGAGGAGACCAAGTTGGGCAAAAGGCACAGGGATGGCAAGGTAGAGCTCCCTCTTACACTGCTGCAGACAGATCTGGCTTTTAGATTTGGGTTTTAGGTTTTTCAAAGCTAGGATGTTCTTGGTTGTTTTACCTCTGTGTTGCTTGTATGAAGTCAATATTTGCATACAACCTGCCTGAAAGTCATCCTTGAAGACTAGAGTATCCTTGTCCCTTGTTTACAGTTGTGTGTCAACATTTTCAAAATACTGGAACCAAGGGCTGGTATTTTAATACTAGCTGGGAGACTCAAAGTCTGTGTTTTATTTAACTATAGTAGCCTCAGGCATTAATCTTTTGTTCCTTTCAATCTGTCCCAGCATGCTCTGTACCAGTCCTCCCATGAGGATGAGAACGACGTGCAGACCATCTCCCACAAGTGCCAAGTGGTCAGCCGTGAGGAGTACGAGCAGCTAAATCGCGGCCGAAAGCTGACCCCCGATAGTCAGGACCTCTACTACCTGGCTGGAAGCTACGATCCCACCAGCGGCCAACTGGTCACTGCCGAGGGGGTGCCTATTCTGTGTTAGCAGCCCCCGATATTGCTCTCCTGGTGGCACTACTGAAAGACCTCAGTCAGAATTGATGGTCGACGAGCTGTGATTTTTCGCTTGACAGGGGACACTGTGAAGGGCAGGGGTTGTGACCGCAGACTTGCAACTGCCCCCTCTGTCCGAACTTCACCCTCTGCTTCCGCTACCCGCTGCTGGCACAGCGATGGAGGGCGGCAGGCTGCTCGGGAAGTGAACCTTGGACCAGCTGAGGGTCGCCCCATGGTAGAGCACGATGGCACTGCAGAAGATGAGGAGAGAAAAGAGAGAAAAACTTACGCTGTGTCAGTCCTCCGGAGTGCCATTCCGTGTCCCAGAGGCCATCGTGTCGAGGCTGAGACCGGCACGGAGTCGAGTAGCATCAAACGGGAAACAGATTCTGGTCCAAAGCTTGTCAGAGACCCTGAGAAGCTCTCTGTCATGAGCTGTTAACTACTGGAGCACGATGAAATGCAACCTCTGCAGACTAAATAGAGATGAAAAAGACACAAATGGAGTCTGTAAAAGGAGGTCCTCTTTGATGACCCAGCGGTACGGGTCTGTAGGTGCCCAGAACAACGGAAGGCACGGGTTAAGATGTGGTCCGAACTGGCCAGCTTCGGACCATGGGGGTGCACTGGAATTGTACAACTGGCACGAAGAGACAGGCCTTGCAGGAGAGCAGGCCTTCAGACGTGTACAGGATACTGTCTAAACCACAATTTGAGTATTTGAAACACCTAGGCAACTCAAGTAGTCATTAAAATAAGTATCCAAATTTCGTCTACTTAAGAATAACTGTCTGAGTAAGCCATACAAATCAGTACCTCTTGCCTATTCGAATTCAGGTGTAAAACTGTACAGAACAATGACTCTTTTCCACATTTTTTATACACATATCTCTGCAAAGAGAGACACTCGCCCCTCCTTTGATGTTTTTCGATCGCGCCTTTTATTTTTGTAATCATGGAGCGTATCGACTTAAGACCGTCCTGGTGAGGATGAGCAGACGGTGGCAGAGGAGACTCGCCCTGCCTGTGCCTGGCTGAATCGAGAAGGAGCGCGGTGTGGAGTGCTGGTGGCACGGGCATATTCCCCTGGGAAGAGGCTCCGATTAGGAGCAAAGGAGCAGGAGATTGCTTTGCAGCCTGGCTATTTGTCCGCCTCATTACATTTCCTGTTCATTTGTCTTTTTCTTTTTTTTTTAAACATGGCAACTATTTATTTTAATTTTTTTCAAATCGCTATGCTACTATGAGGAGCAAAAAACTAAGAGACAGCTGCCTTGCCTGTACAAGAAGACAAAAACAAGGAAAATACAAATCCTAAAACTTCACGAGGACACATTACAAGCGCCAGTGACCGACAAACGAAGCGGCCGGAGATCGTTTGCTGATGAGATGCCGAAAGACGGTCTCTGTTATTACTTACCGACCCTCATAAATGAGGACTAAGAGGGCCAGCCTGGTCTCTGTGGGTGTGCGTGATTTTTCTCTGGTTTTGAAGGTCACTTTGAAACGTCAACACATTTTTTCTGGCTTCAGAAACCAAAGGGCCTGTAAGGTTTTCATTAAATTATGATAAATTAAGTATATAAAAAAATCCAATCAGAGTGTTGTATTTTTGTTAAATCCGGGAGCCTGCAATCAGATTGACGGACCTGATTTATTTATGACTAATTGACAATGTTGATTCTTACTTGTATCGCGGGAGCACTCTCCGGCGTAAGCGTTACATACCCGTAACGTCCCTGTTACGTTGCAGCAACGTTGAGAGAACCCAGCGCGCGTGCGTGAGTTTGCGTGTGTGTCTGTGTGTGTTTTGCTGTTTTCTCGTCGCAATCGGACCTGCGACTCTGGCACTTGTAGGCCTATTACGGCCTCCTCTGTGTAACTGTGAAGGACAATCAGACTCGCAGCGATGTGGCGCATTTTCCAAGGGGGCATGCATAATCAAACACGTCATGTCTTTGGGTGTTTTTTTTTTGCCAAAACCATTTTGTCATTCTTTTTGTTGCTGTCATTTAATATGCAAAACTGTAATAAGTTAAATAAGTGTGTGAATGAGTACATGTGGGGGAGGGGGAACTATTGTACATTTTTTTGTATGTTAGTGTTGGTGTTACGAACATTGCAAACCAAATAGCTTTAAAGAGAAATCAGGGGCTACATTAAATGTTGCTTACCTTTTTAACTGCGGTATGACCTAAATGGTTGATGTCCTGAAATAAAACAAATATGTATTTTACGCAAACTTACACTGGATTCATTTCTGAACATTGTTTGATAGCATCAGCAGCGTGCCTTTAGGAGTGTCTGTGATTCCCCCCCCTTCCCCCACAGGAAGTGACATCGTTGTGCAGCCTGATTTTAACACCCACAGGGAAATACTTTACTGGTTTAGCAAATTTTGTTATTTAAGTTTTGTTGTTGTTATTTGATTAGTCATTGTGGTCTGTGATCCCTCCTGATAAACAGTCATGGTTATTTTCTAACCTCGCTGTGTGCTGTAAGCCTACAGGCCATCTTATGCTAACTGATTTAAAAAGTCAGTATATCTCTTTTTTTTCTTGTACGTATCAAAAAAAATCTCCAAGATTTCTTTGTCTTAATGTTTTAAAAAGGGCAGCACATTTTTCAGCATTCTTTGCCTTCATCTAAAGCTGTCAGTTTTAACATTTATAAGCTTGTAATCTGATGTTGAAAAGCACTAACTGCAAGTAGCGGGTCTGTTTACCGGGGACTCGAGGGACTCCCTCATTTTTTTAGCACAGGTGTCTGAAAGGCTGTCAGTCACTATTATATAATGGCAGCACTAATGATCACTGTCCTCTGTACCATTAAGAGACATTAAGAAACAAATTCAGTTCACACTAAGCCACAAAGCTGGGCGGCCATGTTGCCCGTCCACTCGCTAATACCTCCTGAATCATACTGCTCTTTCTTAATTTGATTAGAATCCATGACAGATCTGTGCTCCTGCTGGCCCTGTTATTCTCAGTGTTTTGCTTTTTTTTAAATAGTTATCGAGGCACAGGGAGATGGGCCAGCCCAGGAACCCAGCCCGTGACGACAAACGCCCTCTGCCGCGTTTCTGCGTCCGACGCGTGTGTGAATGACACTGGATGAAAGGACACAAATGTACTGAGGACTGAGTGTATGAAAAAAAGAAACTCCAATCATGTAGACTGTGACTATTTCTTCCCGGAGCAGAGCCCCAGAATCTGTAAGGGGGTGTAACTCCTTTGCAGGCGGGCTCAGTCATGCAAAAAATGGAACTTGCCTTCGCCAGTCCTGTTAGAATCAGACCGGTCAAAGTGTATCCCCATGGTGCATGAAGGTGAGGCCAGAGCCAAAGGCAGTTTTTAATGGGGCACGTGTCGATGCGATTAGGCACATTCTCGTGAGACAGGAAGTGATGTCACTGTGGCAAGGTCACCCCCCCCCCCCCCCAAAAGATACAGGTGCAATCCTACTATAACATATAGAATTGCATTGATATTCAGTCATTAGGATGCGAGGGCTTAATGCAACTGTGAGGAATTACTGAAGGAGATGCAGGAACATCTGTCCTTACACGGCACGTTATTTAAAGCCGCTATCGACCGCGCTTACCAGGTAATGAGCTAAGGGGTAAGGCGTGTACCTAAAAAGTGGTATTTCTCAGAGTTGCTAAATAAATATAAAAATATTTTAACACTGATTGAGATTTTTTTGAAAGATCGATACTGGTATTTTGTAATTTCCTTGTTGTCGTTCCCCCCCCGCAAAGGTGTTCCATGTGGTAAAGATGTTGTAAAGGCTCTACAGTGACGGCTCCGTTTCCATTCCACACTTTGGGTCGACGTCAAAATGTTTATGAACTATGTAAAAGCATTTCAGTATTAAGATTTTTATATATGGCTTACGAATAAAGATAAGAAAACCATGGCATTTGTGTCTGTGTGTTTTATCCTGACTCCGCGACCCCCTGCGTGTCTTTGATTATGTCGAGTTGTCTGTCACCGTTCAGCTGTCTGTCAAACATTCGTTATAAGGTTGGTCCATCCCTTTAACTCACCCTGAACACTACGCATGTAATCACCTGAAATATCTATCCAAAGTGACAGTTTCATACTTAAACATTTCTCTATTGCCAGGTATTACGTATGGAATCAATTAGTGGTAACAACCTTAATTTAGGGTAGAGGAACCACCACAAGCCTGCTACCAGATGTGCTTTACTAGGCTGTAATGTAACCCTCAGTTCTCTGGGTTGGATGTCGGCTCACGTCAACTGCACTTCATCAATTAAAGTAAACCGGCTAATTAGACTGATCGCATGCCCCGCACGGTCATACCGCTACACCCCGTTCAGTGGCGCCATAAATAGCTCGCGCCTATCCCGGCAGAGACGCCAACCTCCAACCCGCCCCCAGGGTCTCCAGACACATGGGCACCAAGAAGTCCGGCTCCTAACCCTCCCTTCCCCCCCCTCCAGTCACGCCCCCTGCCCCCAGCTTGTTAAAAGAGCTTCACCAATTCAGCATCTCCTTCACTGGCTTCATGTGCAAGTTTCGAAGCACACTTCGCAGTCACAGATTGCCCAGGTCTCTCACTGGGAGGTACAATCATGGACACCTGTCATGTCTTTGATACCAATTATATGCATATGTGTATAAGGGACCCCCCCCCCCCCCGTTTAACCAGACTGCCGCCTGGCTTCACCCAAAGGCCAGGCCGTGCTGCATCATTGTGGGTCCGTGTGGGGCCCAGAAGCTTCTCCTCACCTCATAAATGTCTCAACCCCTGCATGACCTGACCTGGAGGTGGGGGAGGGGGGTCCTTAATGAATGAGGTGTTGCTGGTAAAGTGAAGAAGGCAAACAAGACTGGAGAAAGGAGGCCTGGGTACAGAAGGCATCTGAGAGCCCATCCATCAGCCGCCATGAAGCAGGGCATGCCTAGCGAACCTGTGTGCAGGGGGTTAAGGTGGGACGCAAGGGGTGGAGGCTCCAGGTTTACCCTCAACAACTGATCTGGGATCAGTGTATCATGCAGCACTTATCAGAGAGGTCCAGGGTCCGCTGTGTGTTCACAGCAAACTGCTTGAGTAGCTACGGCCCAGAAACCACTCCTGCTGAACCATCAACACCAAGCGCTCTCTCAGATCCTGATCTGCATGCAGGTACCGCAGGACTGAGGCTGATGCCGGCACCAGCAGCATCGCCGAAGCCCCCCGGTCAGACACACAGTCCCACCCGTGTGTCCCAGGGTCACAGACTCGGGTTGGGTTTTTGGCTGTTGAGGCAGCTGCCGGAATCGGGACACGCTGGGCGCTAACAGCACACGCTCAGTGATTGTTATTAAAATCACAGAAAGGTAATAATAGGTGGCAAAACTAATGCAAATGAACCTAATGAAGGTCAATAGCGGACTAAGGCAGAGAGCGTGCTGAACGTTAAAAAGGAAACGCACACATTCATACACAGACACGCACACACACACATTCATACACATTCATACACAGACACGCACATACACACATTCATACACATTCATACACAGACACGCACACACACACATTCATACACATTCATACACAGACACGCACACACACACATTCATACACATTCATACACAGACACACACACATTCATACACATTCATACACATTCATACACATCCATACAGAGACACACACACACACACATACACATACATTCATACACAGACACACAGACATACACACACACATTCATACACATACACACACACACACACATTCATACACAGACACACTCCCACTCTGACTTCCCTGCCACATGCCAGTCTGCTAATCCATCTCCACGTTTCCGAGGGCTACTGTCACGGGCCAATGTGCCTCTCCTGGGGTATTATGGAGGATTTGGGCGGCGGGGGGGTTCCCGAGCTCGTGCCACCCCACAATGGCACCCTGGCCGTTGGCAGTACGGCGGCAATACTGAAACGTGCCCACCCCCCCCCACAGTACGTTTCTGTGTGTCGCTGCCCTGCTCCCAGCCGCGGCGGGGGGCTCAGTCTGGGATTATCTGTGATTACAGCCAACAGGGGGTGGGGTGGCATGCCCTCAGCAGCTCATCCAAATTAGAGAAGCTGTGTCTCGGGCGCGCGTGTGGGTTTTTAACCATTAATGCGATTAGCAATACACCGCCCCGCCACTGGAGGTGCCTGTACTTAAGGGGTGAATGAGTGAATGAGAGAGCCCCCCCAAGCCTCACTGTCTGCTTCAGTGCACTGCAGAGCTGTGAATTAGCTTACATGTCTCCCTATAGCATGGTGATGCTCTTCGCTACAGATGCACAAGTTTTTGTAAACAGTACATTACAACAGCAGAGGACAAAAAACACATTTTAATCCTTAAGGTGTTTATAAACAGCTTAATCTTAATTTTAAAGGCGATTTCATCATGCAAACAATCATCACAGTAATTTACATTATATTGCCAAAAGTATTGGGACACCCCTCCAAATCATTGAATTCAGGTATTTTAATCACTTCCATAGAGACGGCTGTATAAAATCAAGCACCTCCGCATGCAGACTGCTTCTACAAACATTTGCGAAAGAGTGGGTCGCTCTCAGGAGCTCAGTGAATTCAAGCATGGTACCGTGATAGGATGCCACCTGTGCAATTAGTCCATTCGTGAAATTTCCTCGCTACTAAATATTCCACTGTCAACTGTTAGTGGTGTTATGACAAAGTGGAAGCAATTGGGAACAACAGCAACGCATCCACGAAGTGGTAGGCGGCATAAAATCACAGAGCGGTGGCAACGCATGCTGAGGCGCAGTGTGCAAGTCGCCAACTGTCTGCAGAGTTAATAGCTACAGACCTCTAAACTTTGTGTGGCCTTCAGATTAGCTCAAGAACAGTGCGTAGAGGACTTCATGGAATGGGTTTCCATGGCCGAGCAGCTGCATCCAAGCCTTACATCACCAAGTGTAATGCAAAGTGTCGGATGCAGTGGTGTAAAGCACGCCGCAACTGGACTGTAGAGCAGTGGAGACTTTATCTGGAGTGACAAATCACGCTTCTCTGTCTGGCAATCCGATGGACGAATCTGGCTTTGGCGGTTGCCAGGAGAACGGTACTTGCCTGACTGCATTGTGCCAAGTGTAAAGTTTAGTGGAGGGGGGATTATGGTGTGGGGCTGTTTTTCAGGGGTTGGGCTTGGCCCCTTAGTTCCAGTGAAAGGAACTCTTAATGCTGCAGCATTCAAAGCTATTTTGGACAATTTCATGCTCCCAACTTTGTGGGAACAGTTTGGGGATGGCCCCTTCCTCATCCAACATGACTCCACACCAGTGCACAAAGCAAGGTCCATAAGGACATGGATGAGTGAGTCTGGTGTGGAGGAACTTGTCTGGCCTGCACAGAGCCCTGACCTCATCCTGATAGAACACCTTTGGCATGAATTAGTGTGGAGACTGCAAGCCAGGCTTTCTCGTCTGACATCAGTATCTAACCTCACAAATGCTCTTCTGGAAGAATGGTCAAACATTCCCATAAACAGACTCCTAATCCTTGTGGACAGCCTTCTCAGAAGAGATGTAGTTATTATAGCTGCAAAGGGCGGGCCAACTCCATATTAAAGCCTATGTATTAAGAATGGGATGTCATTAAAGTTCATGTGTGTGTAAAGGCCGGTGTCCCAATACTTTTGGCAATATAGTGTATATTTATTACAGTAGTTAATGGAAATGAAAGTACATGTTACTGTGGCAACCAGGGCGCACCCCCCCCCCACCCCGTGTGCCATTGCTCACCCTGGACACTCTCCTTCGCTTCATACTCGTCATAGTTTCAGAACAACACCAAGGGCAGCTTTATGTTAAAGTTGTCAAGGTTCTAGAGGACTGCATAAGCAGGGAATCATTATCCATATAAACAGACGGCTGTTCGCTATCTGTGTGTCATGTGCAAAGGTGTGGGCGGTGGTGTGACTTGATACTCCTGCATCTATAGGTCCAATTCATAGAGCTGCCACCATCACACTGGGACTGACCCCCACGGCATGGCTCAAGATGGTACGATCCATGCTTCACTAATGCAACAGATTGCCTCTCCTCCCAAGTCCTCATTGGAGCAGACTCTGCAGACAAAGGCACAGATATCTGTGCCTTCCAAAGGGGGCGATTGGGTGTGGGCCTGTCGCTGGTGACCTATGACCCTCTTTTGCCCTCATTCTCACCCAGTGGAGGACAAAGACGTTGTGGGAAGGAAGGAGAATGTCTAATGATTCGTGTCTCATGGGGATCACCTTTTGAGATGCTGTGTGGTTTGCGCAATGGCGCCCCCTGTGGCAGATCAATCCCCTCACCACTGTGGGAATACTTAGCTGTTTCACTGGAGACAATAGGTGAAGCCCTTCAGGCTGTAACCCTAACCAAACCCAAGGTGCAGCACTTGACTGTAATTTGGCAGCAACAATGGTTCTGTTGCCATTGATACATTGTTATTTAATAAGAATGCAGGTGCTGTTATTTTACCTATATTGGCTGTTATTATTTACAATTTCCTCACCGTGGCTGTGTCTACCCACACTGCCCCCGAGCGCGAGTTAAGAGCGTGACATTCAAACTGAGTGAGTACTGAAACCGTGGAGCAGTGGTGCATCATGGGACACTGCTGGGGACGGCCACCCCCCAGCTGGGCCCCTCCCCTCCTGGGTGATGCAGAGGGGGACAGGACGCCTCAGCCTTCTGGCTTGTTCACCGGGGGGGTCTTTAAGGGGTCCTCGGGACATTGAGAGAAGGGGGCCGCGGTGCTGATTCCTGTAAAATCCCGTTGATGGCTCCATCGGCTATCCTCGCCAGCATGCCAGAGGGTTGCCTGTGTTTTCATCGCTGCATGTCAGGTGCTGATTAAGGGACATCTGACCCACGCTTTGTCACACTCAGGGGGAGATTCAGCTCAGTCAAAACACAGATGTAATGGGTCTAAGGCCTGAGTGGAGCTGCATAAACAGGTGCCGCTCGTTCACAGTAACTTACCGGTAAGGATAGTGCCGGCAGAAGTGGTGAGCTTCTGGGCCAAAAACCCCTGACCTTGAATTTGGGTCAATGGCGCTGGTCAGCCCCAAATCCCCCGCCCTCTTAAACATGCATGGAACTCCCACAACATTAGTTGGACCATGTTTCTGCCGTCTATACCCAAATTTATGCCCTTGATTTGAGAGTGAAGTCTTGGTTCCAAAATCAATAGTATTTTTTGAAAAACAATCCTAATGGGCTTAATAACATATCATACCACTGATGGAAGCCGTTCAGTAACCAAATCAGTGAGACCAAGTAGCCAGGTCTCCAAATCACAGGGTGGAGACACAGTCTGCAGACCCATTCCCGTCAATCCCAGGACAACATGGGCTCAAAGTCCTCCTCTTCTTCACAACCCTTCTTCTACACTCAACCAATCTTGGCACCTCCTACATATATCTGCAGCGCAGAAGGCCATTAGTGTATCATATATAACTATGGCTTACACAGCTAGCATGCAAGCTGTGAGGGACATGTAGCTGTCGAGAGGCTTATCACTAGGAAAGGTTTAGCAACGTTCCGGCTTGCTCGATGTTCTCCCCTCCTCTGAGAACCACAGCAGCCTCTGTGGCGCCGTATCTCTCCTGGGTCACATGATCTGTCTGTGGGCAGGAAGCCCTTTGAAGAGAAGTTTGGCCTTCATTCTGGATCCGTTATTCTACAGTCTGTTGTTGGCTAGGTGTTTGAAGGAGTCGGGTTGGAATAAGCCTGTCTCTTTGGACTGCAACGTCAGTTCGCAGCCCAGAGCATGAGAGACGTTGTAGGCCAGCCTTTACTCTGCTTCTTCTTATGCGATTTTGATTTGGCGATCTTCCATTTCTGAAATAAAACGGAAAACAAAAATGGCGTCTCTGAGCCAAAATGGCGGCCTAGAATTTTAGGAAACCAACGACGCCCTGCATTACATTTCTTTATGGATTACACTTGATATTTTTAATGTAGGTAAATATAGTGCCTTTAATGTACAGCCTCTAAATCCTGCTTGGGTGTTGCTATTGTTGGGTAGGTGGGTCACCTTTCACTGCCTGGGCCTCATGAAAATATCGCCTTGCCCCCCGTGGGTGGGGGGGGGGGAGAGCAGAGCTCTCTGGAAGCCCCCGGCCTTTTCATTTGTGGAGGTGTCTGCGGGGGCAATCGCTCA
>JAODKC010000045.1:2960537-2972717 GCA_026777985.1 Mormyrops attenuatus | reverse complement strand
GGTAAACGGGAGGATTCCACACGGGGTTAAAGAGGAGGTGTGGTCCACATGAGGGCGATCGGGGCTGGGTGTGACAGTGGATGGGACCGGAACATCCTCTTAGCAAGAGTATTCACTCAGACAGAATTCAGACACGCACATTCAGAGGAGAGACATATACAGCTATAGACAGAATTGCACTAACCATGTCCCTTCACAGTGGAAAGATCTAGAACTGCCAGTTAATATTTATGAGACTGGTTTTAATGACAGCATGCGGTTCAGCCTAAAATGGTTTTGAGTTCATTAATAATGCAGACTCACCCATCTTTATTAAGGAGAGGACCCACAACAAAAAGGTTTCCTTAAACCAGCTGAATATCAGCCTTAGTAATCTGGCTGATAACATCAAATAATCACAGGGCTTTATGAACAGAAAGCGGGGGAACCCAAGTGCAGAACATTGGGAGTTTACTGGGGACCTGGCGGTCAGAAACAGAACCGGCCAGCAGGATCTTGGTTAGGGTCACCAAGACACACTGGGGAAGTCCAGAGGGAGTGGGACCAGGACCGGGACAACACCAGAACAGGCAGGCAGGCCTTTGGGACAGAAGGATCAGGGCTAAACAAGAGACATAGTTAGTACATTCAGTCTCATGAGACGATAACAATACCTTGCACTGTAAGTAAGGCAGCCTGAGGTTTTAAAGGCACAGGGCAGGTTGTTCCACTCAGGTGCTGACGAGCTGGTGTTCTCATAAGGGGGGAGCGCGACAATGGGCACCAAGGCTAGGGAGCTAGACCTGAGTTTAGGGAGAGCAGAAAGGGTGCCGATCTATGGGGGCTGTGTGACTGAACCTCGAAAAAAGATGCCACGATGAACAGATGGAACGAACATAGAAATGAGCGGACAAAACTTGAAAGGAGTGGGAAAAATCTGTAGATCCTTTGAAAGCAATGGAGCTTGACAATGAGGTCTTATATCCTTGATTTAGTTGTAATATTGTTCAGGACACCAAATGTAATGACTGGGAGTACAAGGTATAAACATTAGCCTTCATGAACCAAGTCTGTGACAGAACACCTCGATCTGGGCCGCCCATTCATCATGCCCGGTCTGCTGCCACAAGGGCCCCCCTGAGAGCGACAGTCCCAACGTTTCTTAAAACAGCGAACCAGAGAGGCTGGATGGACAGCCTCCAGGGTGAGGTGAAGCAGAAGGCAGACTTCACAGAGGACTGGAGAACCTGGACAAGGAACCTGGAAACCTAAAAATGACAAAAAAACAAAATCCTCCAAAGACAGGACACCAGCAGAACCACACAGCACCAGGACTGTACAGCAGCAGCACTATACAGCAGCAGCACCGCATAGCAGCAGCACTATACAGCAGCAGCACTGCACAGCACCAGGACTGTACAGCAGCAGCAGTATACAGCAGCAGCACTGCACAGCACCAGGACTGTACAGCAGCAGCACTGCATAGCAGCAGCGCTATACAGCAGCAGCACTGCATAGCAACAGCATTATACAGCAGGAGCACTGCACAGCAACAGGTCTGGTCAGCAGCAGCACTATACAGCAGCAGCAACACATAGCAGCAGCACTACACAGCAGCAGCACAGCACCAGGTCTGGTCAGCTGCAGCATCGCACAGCAACAGCACTATACAGCAGCAGCACCACACAGCACCAGGACTGTCCAGCAGCAGCACTATACAGCAGCAGAACTATTCAGCAGCAGCACTGCACAGAGGCAGCACTATACAGCAGCAGCACTGCACAGCACCAGGACTGTACAGCAGCAGCACTATACAGCAGCAGCACTGCATAGCAGCAGCACTATACAGCAGCAGCACTGCGTAGCAGCAGCACTATACAGCAGCAGCACTATACAGCAGCAGCACTACACAGCACCAGGTCTGGTCAGCAGCAGCACTATACAGCAGCAGCACTGCATAGAAGCAGCACGATACAGCAGCAGCAACGCACAGCACCAGGACTGTCCAGCAGCAGCATTATACAGCAGCAGAACTATTCAGCAGCAGCACTGCACAGCAGTAGCACCACACAGCAGCAGCACTGCACAGCAGCAGCACTATACAGCAGCAGCACTGCACAGCAGCAGCATCACACAACAGCAGCACTATACAGCAGCAGCACTGCACAGCTCCAGGTCTGGTCAGCAGCAGCACCGCATAGCAGCAGCACTATAGAGCAGCAGCACCGCACAGCAGCAGCACTACAATGCACCAGGACTGTCCAGCAGCAGCACTATACAGCAGCAGAACTATACAGCAGCAGCACTGCACAGCAGCAGCACTATACAGCAGCAGCACTGCACAGCAGCAGCATCGCACAGCAGCAGCACTATACAGCAGCAGAACTATACAGCAGCAGCACTGCACAGCAGCAGCACTATACAGCAGCAGCACTGCACAGCAGCAGCATCGCACAGCAGCAGCACTATACAGCAGCAGCACTGCACAGCAGCAGCATCACTATACAGCAGCACCGCACAGCAGCAGCAGCACTGCACACCTGCAGCACCGCACAGCTTGCATCTGCACATCTATCTAGGCTGCTGTGTAACCGGCAATGCGGTTTAATACTCGATGTGTCACATTGTCAGAATTCACTTTCACTGCCCCGTGTTCAGTCCTGATCCCCAGTGAGCAGCGACCACAGGTCACTAGTCTTTAGCACGATAAGTGTTTTCGTATAATGTCCCCTGACATTACATAATGTTCTTCAGTGCTTTTTGTTCAGCTTAGTCTT
This sequence comes from Mormyrops attenuatus, assembly GCA_026777985.1. Classification (NCBI taxonomy): domain Eukaryota; kingdom Metazoa; phylum Chordata; class Actinopteri; order Osteoglossiformes; family Mormyridae; genus Mormyrops; species Mormyrops attenuatus. The sequence goes on along the minus strand of JAODKC010000045.1, from coordinate 2,969,961 downwards.
GTTACTTAACCATACGATTAAAACAATAAAAAGCCCATAGTGACAATTTTATTGCAGTATTGGTTCATTGAGTGCTTAACTCAAATGGAAGTAACACATTCTTATTATTGAAAGCATTGATATTAAACTATGAAATAGCTTTTAATATAACATACATCCATTTTCAAAACTGATTGGTGAAACTATAGTTCTTTTCATCAAAATTTGAAATATAAATTTTAAAAGGAGGATGAAGCAGTAATATTGTCTCAAAACATGTATTATTCAATTCAATTTATTTTTATATAGCGCCTATCACAACAGAGTCGCCCCATGGAGCTTTTCATGGGTGTGTTGTGATACATCATGTTATTAAGACAGAATAATACAAAAAAGGGAAAAGGAAAGACAAAAATGAAAAAATCTGCTTATCCTCTTGATCTGTCACTGTGATTTAATTTTATAAGTATTTCCCCGTTATAAAGAAATTAGTAATAATTAATTGATCACCATGCTTTATACTTATTGCATTACCTACTGCTAAAGTTTTATTTTTATCTAAAATATCTTTTAAACACACATATGCTTCAATAGGGGACAATTTCAGCAGCTTCATGTGTGAATATGGGTTAGATTAAAACTAATGCAATATAGATAATATAGTACAGAACTGATGCATGTCATCTGGTTCAATGAAACTGCAGAGGACTGAGAATGACCAATACTCAGGGAGGCACTTACCGTAAGGCAAGGGTAGGCAGCCAACAAGGGCCCCCAAAAGCCAGGGCCCCCCAAAAGCTAGGGGCCCCATCAAGACAGAATGTCCAAAGTAATATGATTATTTAAATTATAACAACATGTCTGTTTTTGCATTTTTAGTGACAGTTTTCAGTATTTCAGTATACGTAACGTTGCCCCAGTCTCAGCTGTAATGGACAATTCTACCGTAAGACTTCACGATGCCCAATTCTTTTCGCACTGGAGTCTAGCAGTAGCAGTTCTTTAACTGCTAAGTGAACCGGCAGTAGGTAGCATAACAGAAGAGAGCAGTGCAAAGGTTAGTATTACATCTTGTATCTTTGATACTGTCCCGCTAGAGTGGTAGAAGATTGTGAAGAGATGTGGAGAATACGTTTGCAAAAATTCAGAACCTCGGGGGCTGTGGGAGGTATAGGCTCTCCTGAGCTATTGTGAAAGAGGGAACCATTACACTTCGTAAATCTGGCCAATTGATTCACCAGCATAATACCCCTCTCCCCCCAATTGATGAATTTTACCGACAGCACTCCCTCCCCCAACCTGATCGGTAAGTTTTACTGCTGATAAGCATATTATTGATGTTCCATCATCTCTAAATCTCTCCGGTTTCAATTTTGGCTCCAAAGAAAGAGCTCAAACAGTCTGCGTAGGGGGCCCCCACAGAATTAAGGTCCACCCCTACACATATTTTGTCGTCTTCCATAGGGAAAAGCTGATCTTTTTAAAACTGAATGTTTGAAACAGCATATTGAATTTATCAAGGACAATACTACAGACTGAAATCTAACCACACAGATAACCTTACATAAATATAAGTTCTTTCATATTTTTGTTTTGAAATGTACCTGTAAATCCCTGGATGGAAATGACCTCATGTAAAACTTGCTCATTGTATTGAATTTTATTTGCAGGTGGTTTGCGATACAAAGAAGTCTATTGTTCACCTCAGTGTTTTCCCCAACACATCTGGGTTTGCTCCACTGGGAACTGTGGCAGCAATAATACTCGTGAAACTGGTTGGTTGGATTCCAACCAATATACCTTTGAAAATGCGGCAAGTTTTTCTGAAGTAAAATTCTAATAAACACAAAATGATCCTACAATAAAAAGAAAATAACCTGAAATGTCTTTGTATTATCTTCTGTATTGCAGTGTGGCAAGTTCTTGCTGGATTTTTCCTCAACATAACGAGGAACCTTTTGAACCTTTTGACCTACGTGGATCTTGGTACCAGATGTGACATCAGGAAAATCAGCACCTCGCCACTCTCCACTGTCACGTTCCGATGACGAAATAGGCAAGAGCAGGCGTGAGGATAAGGGGTTTATTAAGGACACAGGAACAGAGCAGACAAAAGGCAGAGTGTGCGGGGTCAAACAGAAACCACAACTAGTAATAAGGGAAAGTACTGGAGCAGACACTCAGGCGACGTCAATGACCGGACTGAGGAGGTCAAGACTGGGAGGCACTTTATACATCACTGATGAGGGAGCAGACGAGAGGCAGCCAGAGTGAGTCACACAAGGGCTACAAAGAGAGGTAAGACAAATAATGAACAGGAGCCATACTAGGGAGAGAGAATGCAGGTGGGGGGAGCAGGGTGTGATATCCATGAGCGTCCCTCTTATACAGTGATGCCTCGTGTCACATGACTCTTTCACTGATCCTCCCCGCTTAGCAAATCACTGATCACTCAAATGTGGGAATATTACACCTGTGTAATACATGGATTGCTCTGTGTATATAAATAAGAAACAAATGAGAATGAGGATGCGTAGCAGTATCTGAGCAGTATCTCATACAAAATTAGTCATTTCAAATTATTTTCCAGCATTCCTGAGAATTGTCCCTGGGGAGTCAACCTGCTAGCTCATGATCCAGATGGAGACCACGTCAGATGCAGACATGGCACAGTCCAGTCTGTGTGGGACTTGTTATCAGCACCCAGATTTCCACTTGGATAAAGTAAGAGTGATGTACCGTCCTGCATTCTGTTGTCAAACCGCAAGCAAACGACATATAAGATTACACTCATTCTACATGTATGTACACACTCACATTCTGTACACGTAGGCGACACGTAGCAGGTTGCTGTGGTGCACTGTGTTGGTGCCACCGATTTGTACATGCAGATATTTGCAGTAGACATCATCCTTTTCTTCTGTAGGTAATGAAATACATCTCATACTCTCTGTTGGCATGGAATTCCCCTTGCTGCAATTCATCGCTAAAATCTACTAATTTCTGTCTTCAGAATTCCTGCACACTGGACAACTCAAGATCTCTCCAACCTGAGGAGCACATGCTGTTACTATCCAGCTCGTCCCTTTATGCTGTACTATGTGGATGGCAGTTTATCTATGAAATCGCCCCTGCCGCTGAAACAATTATCAATCCCTGTTACTTACAGGAACATCAGCGAAGTCAGAATCGGCACATTTCCAGCCCGTTACCACCGGCAAACATCTAAAGCAGCTCCACTCAGCAAGACCCCCCCTGCAGTTTGTAGTCCAGGGGACATTCATCAGTAAGGCATCTATATCCATAACCGCGTCATACCGCAGTGTGCCAGAAATGGCTCTTTTCCTTTTTTGCAGTTAACTCAACAGTTCCATCCTGTACTGAAGGAGAATGTCTTCCCCAGTTTGTGTATCCAACTCCCAGAAATGGAGAATATCTCAGAGTTTCTCTTGACGAGGACCTAGACCTCAGAATCAATGCTACAGCCGTGTGTTCAGTGTAAGTCAATAATCTTATTACAAACTCTGCAGTACTTCAGTTGTACTGATCAATGGAAAAAAATAAGAAAAACAATTGTGTGAATCTTTTAACACCCCTGTGTGAGTGGGTGGAGTCCACATGTGTCTGTCCATGTTGGCGGCGTTTCCACCCAGTATTCTAGTCTCCCTCCAAAAATTTGCAGACTGGCGAAGCAACATCTCTACAGTGCCCACGGTGTGTGTGTGTGTGTGTGTGTGTGTGAGCCCTGCTATGACCTGGCATCCTGCCTGTAGTGCCCTCTGGCTTTCCACGGAAAGGCTCCGGCCCCTGTCATGACCAGTGGGTGGATGTGGGCAGTTGGCAATCACACAAGATGTCTGTGATCTTTTCTGATTTAGAGCTCACAGGACTTGATGTTTCAATCCGATGATGAACGCCATCACCATGGTCAAAGCTAATAAAGCCATTATTTCCACTGCCGGTGGCTTCCGTTCTGTACTGAAGTCTTGTGCTGTCAAAGGCACCTGCAACATCTGCGACACAGTTCTTGACCGAATTTGTTATGGTCACAGCTACCTGGCAGAATTCGATTGCCTCCCACAAGAAGGGATGTGGAAACGATCCATAGGCATGACTGAGGTAAGGAGCGTGCGCTGATTACAGTGCGTTGCTGCACCCACCACATGACAAACCACCACAGGGATAAGAGTCTGAGTGCGGCCATGTGGCGGGTGATACCTCAGCACCACACTAGTTCGAATGGACCAGTGCGAGTTTTTTTCCGGTAACTAGAGTGTCAATCCTGCCACCAACCTCCAAGTTTTTCCCTGTCAGTTGGAGGACCTCCTTATAGGGCTGGATGTAGATTAACGTCACACCCAGGATGAAGCAATTGCAGGTTAAGGGCCTTGCTCAAGAACCCAACGTAGTAGAATCACTCCAGGTATTCACAGGATTTTAACCAGCAATCTTCCAGTTGCTGGTACACATTTCTAGCCTCAGAGCCACCACTCTATCTGACTGAGGTCTAGGAATGAAGCATGTAGGTCTCTGCCTGGATCTGATGCCATGTGACGCCGGTATGTTACAGTATAGGCATCCTGAAAAGCCAACCATGCCCCCTTTTTAAAATGATGTCTTGATTTAATTGTTCCGTTTCAGGTATTTTGAGAGCCTCCGTGCTACTACATTGAAAAACATCTTTCAGAAGATCGATTTCAGTTCAGTGGGGAAGGATTTTCTTTCCTTTGGAGTGCATCCCTTGCTCTGAGTCATGCTCGCAGGATGATGTGTTTTTTTCCCACAGAATTTTCATCAATCTGCAGAGGATTTTCCTGGATTGGCCGGGGGGGTGAGTTAATACACACAGCATGGGACACCATTTGGGCCAGAAGCAGATGTTGCTTTCTTTGCTAATTTGCTCACCTCACTCGACTTGGGGAGGGCTCAGGTCAGGCTGACGTTGCGGGAATGGGAGGGGGAATATCTGCAGGGACAACGATCAATTCATGTCTCAGACGTAGATACTTTCAAACCTTCTTTTTTTGTGAAGAGGCCCTTCGCAAATTTGTAAAGATCTTTGTAGAATGTCCATCTTTTCTCCTTCTTTTTGTACAGGATAAGAAACATTCTTATCAGCGGCCCACTGAATATCACCAAGCAGGTCAGGCGTTCACATGGGCACCGCTGACTCCCACAATAAAACATTGTAGCAGAGAGTGTCTATGGGTTAGGGTTAGGGTCTACACACCCCCCACCCAACCCTGTCTTCATAAAATGGGCCTTTGTTGACATCGTCTGTAAAAATATGTCTTTATGTTTTACAGAATTGCACAAATTGGAAACTGTATCTGAATGAATTTATAATATGATTATAATCTTGCTGATTCTCAGGTTGAACACGACCTGTGACTCAGCGTCATGGTTACTGTTAGATGCAAGATTGGTTAGTATGTTCTGCTTAGTACATACTAGTCTTTGTACTTTACATACTGCGGCTGAGGCTTATGTGATTTGCAAAGAAACAATGATGACTCTTGAGGTAGCGAAGTCCTCCAATGCAGGACTTCATGAAGACTGTTTGCATCCAAACTGCACTTTGACCTCAAATGGAACACATCTGATTGGTACAATATCACTGAACTCCTGTAGCACAAAGATGTTGGTGAGCTCACGTCTTTCATTTTATTTCCTTTTCAGTACTTGCTGTGATATGGTGGTTGTTGAATATTTATCCAGCATATCTGGTTATTGCTACAGGAGAGCACTGAAAGCATTATGTTCTGAAATGAAACCGTATCCCTTGAGAATGGTCTTGGCATCATCACAAGGAAAAACAAAGTGAGGATTGTCTTCTTATGTGTCTACCCCGAAAAAAGGCTACAGGTCTTTCAAACTGAAAGCCCACGAGGTTCCCTACGTGTTCGAGGAGAGAGGCTTTGGCACGTACTCGTAGCAGTGGGAGGCCTACCCAGTGGAGGTCAACCTGGACCAGATGATCTACAATGAAACTTCAGAAACCACTGTCCTCTCCAACACTTAGTTTTTTGTGGAGACTTGCAAAGTCATTCCATATGATGACCCAAACCACCACATCATCTACAGCATCATGAAAAATGGGTAGGAGATTTAAATGGCATTCGTGAACCTAGTGGACTGCTATATTTTAAAATGTATAATAACTAAGTAGTAAATTACAAAGTGAAAATATTTTGAAAGTAGACAAGCTTATGTCTTTCTGACAAGAAATGTAAATGAAGGCATTATTAATTCCCCAGGCAAGTTGTTGATGACACAGTTGTGGTGTATCAAAGCAAACAGGCACAATAAATATTTGGAATGAACGCTTTCACATTCTTTGGGTTCCATGATGAGGTAATTAAGAAAGGGGAACTGGACTTGGTATGAATTTTCCTTCATCTGCTGCTCTGTCATGTTGTGCCGTGCTGGGGACCCTTCCCCAGGGTGTTCCTGAGGCTGTGTTAATGGCACAGACACCCCTATTCCTCACCAGCACCGAGAGCTGCCAGTGCAGACACCTCCAGGAACTACATTTCCCAGGGGCCTTTGCAGCTCAAGGCGAGCTCCAAGATGGCAGGCGTGAATATTCGAGTAATATCTAAAAAATCTACACAATATCTGTTCTGCCTGTTTAGACATTAGCTTCAAAGAATGCAATATTTATTCCACACAGATTCTGTTATGAATTTGGACTTGAACGTGAATTTGGTCTTCATTGCTGGAGCACTTTTGGCTGCGCTTGGTATGGTGTGAAGAGTAGTGATCTACAAGACGAAGGGGTCAAAGGTCAATTAGCAGGCGCTTCGTTCATGTCACTGCTAAAGCAGGCACCCGAGTCCTCAGGTTCCAGATGGCTATTATCTAATCTCAGTCTGAACATTGGTCCCTGTATGATTACAGACTAATAATCTCAATGTCTGTAGTTACATTTTGCATTTGTGGAATTAAATGAATGAGTAAAATAATGGATACAAGTTTTCCCTCACCCGGACACGGGTCACCGGGGCCCCCCCCGGAGCCAGGCCTGAGGGTGGGGCTCGATGGCGAGTGCCTGGTGGCCAGGCCTACACCCATGGGGCCTGGTCGGGCACAGCCCGAAGAAGGCACATGTGTCCCCCCTCCAATGGGCTCACCACCTATAGGACCCAAAGGGGTCGGGTGCGGTGCAAGTTGGGCAGTGGCCAAAGGCGGGGATCTTGGTGGTCCGATCCTCGGCTGCAGAAGCTAGCTCTAGGGACATGGAATGTCACCTCTCTGGTGGGGAATGAGGCTGAGCTGGTGCGCGAGGTTGTGAGGTTCCAACTAGATATAGTCGGGTTCACCTCGACGCCACTCTGAAGTTGCTCGCGAGGAGATGCGCTGAGCAGGGGTGGGCATACTCATTGCCCCCTGGCTGGGCGCCTGTACATTGGGGGTTTACCGCAGTAGACGAGAGGGTAGCCTCCCTTCGCCTTCGAGTGGGGGGACGGGTCCTGATTGTTATTTGCACCTATGCGCCAAGCGGCAGTTCTGAATACCCACCCTTTTGGAGTCCTTGGAAGGGGTGTTGGAGACCACTCCTCCTGGGGACTCTTTTGTTCTGCTGGGGGACTTCAATGCTCACGTGGGCAATGACAGTGAGATCTGGAGTGGCGTTCCTTGGGAGGAACGGCCCCCCGATCTGAACCCGAGTGGTGTTTTGTTATTGGACTTCTGTGCTGTCACGGATTGTCCATAATGAACACCATGTTCAAGCATAAGGGCGTCCATATGTGCACTTGGCATCAGGACACCCTAGGCCGCAGTTCGATGATCGACTTCGTAGTCGTGTCATCGGACTTGCGGCCGCATGTCTTGGACACTTGGGTGAAGAGAGGGGCGGAGCTGTCAAATGTTCACTACCTGGTGGTGGCTTGGCTCCGCTGGTGGGGGAGGAAGGCGGCCAGGCCTGGCAGGCCCAAGCGTATAGTAAGGGTCTGCTGGGAATGTCTGGCGGAATCCACTGTCAGGGGGAGTTTCAACTCCTACCTCTGGCAGAACTTATCCCATGTCCCGGGGGAGGTGGGGGACATTCAGTCCGAATGGGCCATATTCCACGCCTCTATTGTGGAGGCGGCTGACCAGAGCTGTGGCAGTAAGGTGGTCGGTGCCTGCCGTCAAGCTGAAGAAGGAGTCCTATCGGGCCTTTTTGTCCTGTGGGACTCCAGAGGCAGCTGACAGGTACCGGCAGGCCAAGCGGAAAGCGGCTTCGGTGGTCGCTGAGGCAAAAACTCGGGTGTGGGAGGAGTTTGGTGAGGCCATGGAAAACGACTTCTGGACGGCTTCGAGGAGATTCTGGTCCACCATCTGGCGGCTCAGGGCGGGAAAGCGGTGCAGCATCAACACTGTTTATGGTGGGGATGGGGCGCTGCTGACCTCAACTCGGGACGTTTTGGGTCGGTGGAGGGAATACTTTGAAGACCTCCTCAATCCCACTGACACGCCTTCCAATGTGGAAGCAGAGTCTGAGGACTATCTCTGGGGTGGGGGTCGCTGAGGTGGTTAAAAAACTCCTCAGTGGCCGGGCCCCGGGGGTGGATGAGATACACCCGGAGTACCTTAAGGCTCTGGATGCTGTGGGGCTGTCCTGGTTGACACGCATCTGCAACATCGCGTGGACATCGGGGGCAGTGCCTCTGGACTGGCAGACCGGGGTGGTGGTCCCCCTCTTTAAGAAGGGGGACCGGAGGGTGTACTCCAACTATAGGGGGATCACACTCCTCAGCCTCCCTGGTAAGGTCTATTCAGGGGTTCTGGAGAGGAGGGTCTGTCAGATTGTCGAACTTTGGATTCAGGAGGAGCAGTGTGGTTTTCGCCCCGGCCATGGAACAGTGGACCAGCTTTATACTCTCAGCAGGGTCTTGGAGGGTTCGTGGGAGTTTTGCCAAACCAGTCTACATGTGCTTTGTGGACTTCGACCGTGTCCCTCGGGGAGTCCTGTGGGGAGTGCTCCGGGAATATGGCGTGCCGGGCTTCCTTATAAGGGCTGTTCGGTCCCTGTATGACCGGTGTCAGAGCTTGGTCTGCATGGTCAGCAATAAGTGGGACTCGTTTCCAGTGAGGGTTGCAATCCCTCAGGGCTGCCCTTTGTTACCAATTCTGTTCATAGCTTTTATGGACAGAATTTCTAGGCGCAGCCAGGGCATTGAGGGTGTCTGGTTTGGTGACCTGAGGATTAGGTCTCTTTTTTTTGCAGATGATGTGGTTCTGTTGGCTTCATCGGACCGTGACCTTCAGCTCTCACTGGGACAGTTTGCAGCTGAGTGTGAAGCAGCTGAGATGTGAATCAGCACTTCCAAATCCGAGACCATGGTCCTCAGCCGGAAAAGGGTAGAATGCTCTCTCCGAGACGGGGAGGGGGTCCTCCCCCAAGTGGAGGAGTTTAAGTATCTCGGGGTCTTGTTCACGAGTGAGGGAAGGATGGAAC
>JAODKC010000045.1:2945179-2957703 GCA_026777985.1 Mormyrops attenuatus | reverse complement strand
CCCCCCCACCCACACACCCCAAGCATGCTGTTGTTTTTCAGAGTGTCATGCTGTGTCAGTTGAGAGACAGACAGACGGACCTGTACTGTTCCGGGGGGGAGGGGCAGGAAACAAGCCATCTATCACAGCACTGTGTGTGTGTGTGGGCGGGGGGGTATGTATATATTACACTGTAGGGACCAAATGTCCCCACAATGTGATAAAAACCTGCTATTCTGACGTTGTGGGGGGTGCCATTTCTATCCCGACAAGGGGAACCTGAATTTTATAAAAGTCTTTTATCAAAAACCTAAAAATCTTGTATTTTGCTTGGTTACGTTGTGGTAGAAAAATTATAAATCAGCCTATCTGATAACTCAGAGAGTCACTTAGAATAAAACTCCGGACCTCTCAGTTGGTGAGTAAAATTTTCTCTTTTATCCGAGCGATCCAGCAAAGCGCTCCAGTCACACTCTGGCACTCGGTACCAAGTCACCCCCCAGCACAAAGAGCAACCAGTTGATAAACCATAACTCCCAATTCCCAATAAGGACTTCTAAGTCCTGACTGGTCACAAAACACCAACAAACCAAGCCCAAACGTATAACAAACACAATTCTCCTGTTCTATTGGTTCACCTTGGTAGCAAGGTAAAACCCACCCATCTTGCTCAATTTACTGGAATCTATCTCGACGTCTAGACTCTACTTGAGATGTGTATATAGATATTGATTATATGACATTGAATCACTGTTAATGTTTGGGTGTTCCATTGATTAATGATTAATACATTGATGTACTGTCATTGAATCACTGCAAATACATGGTTAACATATGATTAGTATGATTCACGTAACTACATTTGCACTACCGTGTAACATATTGTATATTGTCTACTGCGACTATTTTATAAAGCTGCGGTTAAGGGTAGGACTGGGTAGGGGTTAAGGTTGTCACTGTTGGGATTAGGGTTATGCCCATAGGAATTAATGGATGGTCCCCACAAAGATATGAATACAAATGTGTCTGTATGTGCGTATGTACTGGGGGGGGGAGTTCAGGTACATATTACATTGTGGAGACGAAATGTTTGTGCAATGTGATTAAAAATCTATTATTTTGACCTTGTGGGGAAAAACATTTTTTCGGTCCCCACAAGGGAAAACTTAGTTTTATAAAACTCTGTGACTACAATCAAAAAACTAAAAATACCAAAAGTCTTGTATTTTGTTTGGTTACTTATGGTTACACACTCACACTCACACGCACACACACACATACACGCACACACACACGGACACACACATTCGCACACACCCATACACACACACACACACACAATCCCTATTAAATTACAGTCTGTCTTGTCCTTAACGCCACACGCGCAGGACCCATGTGACCTTGTCTTGCTTTTTCCTTCCTTGGCAGTTAGGAGCAGATCGCTCCGATGGCGCAGTCAGAGCGATACCAGTATCCACACCAATGGGGGGGCCTACTGCTGCAAGAGAAACAAGCAGGAGCTTAAACCGTGCGTGACACCGCGCGTCACTGGATGCGGGCGATCCTATCCCATCATTCCCTGGGGCAGCGTTGCACGCTCCTGTATGTGCAGGTCCTTGCTCAAGGGCCTAGGTGAAGGTGTGAGGTCCTGACACCCATCATCGCTTCAGTTGCAGGGCCGGCCTGCAGCCCAGGCGAGGAAGTTCCCACCCTGTACTGCAACTAACATGTTTGGACAGAAACTTTACCCTAAATAAATTCACTGGAAACTCAGTGTGTGAGGAAACATGAAGACTCAGGGGATATGGGGGGGGGGTTTCCCAGCCAGATCCCGATTCTGAGTAGCCACCCCCTCCATCCATCCAGAAACCGGTGGAACCAGTTCTCATCAGCGCAAACATACAGCAGCTGAGAAAATCACCAAGCTCTCTCCTCTGTTGAGGGCGGGGGAGGGGGGGGGGCATTCTCAGACCAGCCACAGAAGTGCTCTCTGACACCACTGTGCTTTTCTGAGGAGGCAAGGACAGCAGAGAAGGATGTGTACTGAGACCAAGGTCAGATGGCCAGAAGATCCGGGGATGGGTACGGTCGTTGGAACTTTGAGTGAAGTAAAGCTGGAACTGCATGAATATGTAAGAAGGTGGACAGTGACCCCCTCATTTCCCAGTGACATACCCTGCCCCCACTGTACCTAGAATGGTGGGCACTTCACGAGGAAGGGTGGGTCACTGCAGATGTGATCATCTGCTCACCATAGGTGGGGTGGGAAGCATACCCCTGACCAGCTGTCCTCCCACCAAAAAAAGGTGAAATTGAATCCAATGATCTCATGGACCAAATACTAACCCCTCAATGTCACCAAACAACCCCTCCCCCTTCATAGAAGAGCCCTCCATCAGCACAGCTCTAAAGCATGCTTCTGACACACCGGCCTAGAATCCAGAACTTCCAGCACCCTGTGCCCTGCGTCACACTAAGATCATCGGGACCGTGGCTGGTCGTCTCACAGGAGGACAAGTGTGGAAGATGGGCTGGGGGGGGGGGCTCTGCTCCGTCAGTGGACCACCACCCAGACAGGTGCCACGTGGTACGGCTCTGAGGGGCAGGACTGGGCATACAGTGCATCAGAGACAGCTGGTGAAAAGCAGGGGCTGCTGGGAAGGTGAGAAGCTGGGTATGCTGGGAAGGTGAGTCCCATTCTAAATTCATAGGCATCAAGATGGAGTTGGTCCCCCCTTTGCAGCTGTAACAGCTGCCACTCTTCTGGGAAGGCTTTGCACAAGATTTTGGAGCGTGTCTGTGGGAATTTGTGCTCATTCTTCCAGAAAGCATGTGTGAGGTCAAGCACTGATGTTGGACGTGAAGGCCTGGCTCACAATCTCCATTCTAGTTCATCCAAAAGTTGTTCGATGGGGTTGAGGTCAGGGCTCTGTGTGGGCCAGTCAAGTTCTTCCATGCTAAATGCACCCAACCATATCTTTCTGGACCTTGCCTTGTGCACTGAGGCACAGTCATGCTGGAACAGAAGAGGGCCTTCCCCAAACTGTTCTCACAAAGTTGGAAGCATAGTATGTCCTGGTAAGCTGAAGCACTAAGTTCCTTTCACTAGCTCAGTCCCTGAAAAGCAACCCCATACCTGAACAGGTGAATTTAGTGATTAACAGGTGTGTCCCAATATTTTTGTCCATATAATGTAGATAGAAAAAATCTGAGAAAGAGATAAAGAGAGACAAGAGAATTTCCAGGCTACCTGGAATGAACAGTCAGCTTGCATTGCGTCAGTGAAGACGAGAGACCTGCTGTCACGCCCAGAGCCTTCAGCCAATGTGGTATCTCCTCGCTCAATCATCTCTCCTTCTTCCTTCACCTGTGCCCCGCAGCTTCTCCCCCTCCCCTTTGCCCCCCCCCCCCAAAGCCCCTAGTTGCCTGTGTTGCTGACTCCAGAGACTGGCCCCCTGTGCCTGACAGGCTGACAAACACACCAAACTTGTTTCCAGGCCCGCGGTTTCTCCACACTGCTGGAAACGGCATCTGCGTCCAGGACTGGCGTGACCTGTGGGGGGTGAAATGTCCCTCCTCCCCCCAAGGGACAGATCACCGAGTCAGCAGTCTAACTGGGGGGGGGGCTAGCGGAGCTACCAATTTATTTGGTAGAATTAGAGGTTGGACATTGAGTCTTGCAGTGTCCATGCTCACTGTGCTTTGTAAAATCTTTCATTGGGTGAAGGGGGTGTGGATATGAACCCAAACTGCCTGGACTGAAATTTGGAAGTTGGGAGCCACAGGCACAGGAAGTTGGGGACAGGGGTGGGGGGAATTAAGTCAAGAAACGTGTCCTGGCAGATACCGTCACACGGACAGGAAATGCCCTGCACTCTTTTTTGTGCTTTAAGGTCAGAGGGGAGCTGAGTCACTTGGGGGGGAGGCTTCAGATGGAGGCCTAATGGCGCTTTCTCTAAGGGAGGGGGGACGGCAAAAGGTCAGTGGCTGATGTATATCTTTGCCAAAAGGAATTGTACACCATGGAGAAAAAAACAAAGAAAAATGTCAGGGGGTGGGAGGTGACATTTCTAGAACTAGGGGAAGGGTGACATGAAGAGTCCAGGATGGACAAAAGCAGTCCCCCCCCCCCCAGCACCACCGGCCAAGGAAGCTGAGATTTAGGGATGGGAAAACGGCCCCTTTGGGCAGCAGAGACGCAGCCAGGAATGGACCCGCCGGCCTCCTCCTGCTCCGTCTGTGTCTCCATGGAAACGCGGCCCTACTCGGCACGCATGCTTGTCCTGGGTGACAGGATGCCGGCGGCGAATCGATATCGGCTGAAGGCTTTTTGTTCCCTCTCCCCCTCACCAACCCGGTCTGCTGAACTCCTACACGGGCCCCAGACGTGCCACGCCCCCGAGGCTCACGGATAAGAGCCTGCACTTGCGGCTGAACAGTCACAGGCCGGCGTTCCCCCGCTGGGTCCTGAGCAGGTCTCGGCTCTGTGGCTTTAGTGGGGGACATCCCTGGGACCCGTTTCCCGCAGCAACAGCCGCATGGAGCTGGGCGACCCATCTCACTGGCTACGACCGGTTCTGCCGCATTCCAGTTTCCCTGTTTATTTTATCTGCTTCCTCCTTCCTGTCAGGCAGAGCGGTCGGGTGCTCCCCCTGACAACAAGGACCATTTCTGTTTTCTTAGCAGGTAGACGGCCAGTGGTGGGCCAACCGGACGAGCGAGGTGGGGGGGGAGGGGTCGTTCCGCCACTGTTACTTCATCTGCTATGAGCTTGAAGTAAATATCTGTTAAGAAAAGAAGAACTGATTTCCAGGTGGAGGGAGAGAGAGGATGGGGGCAGCGGCAGGATCATGTTCCAGTTGAATATGGGGTCAGATGACCCTCCCGCTTTCCCAGCCGGCACTGATGTCTTGGTGATGTTAGAGTCCTTCACTGGCCATGTTTGCAGTGCTGAACTCTCTGCTTCTCACACAGTGAGCCACTGGTGAATAGCCTGGGAAAAATTTACTTTGGGAAACTCTGACGGCAAATTCTGGGTGCGGCGTGACAGTGACCATAGTGACTGAGCTCAGTGTCTCCCCAAACACGATCATCCGTTCTATATATACTCAAAATAAAAGCCACCAAAGAAAGTCACCCTTTCCCTGGTCCAGGGTGTTACCGACGGCACTGGGAACTGCTCAGAAACCGAATGGTCACCATTGGTTCATTTAAACAGGCCATCCTGCTGGAACCAGGCCCAGCATTTGTACCCGAATGTCTGCACAGGAGAGCTCGTTCCTCACTGCTTCCAAACAGACTGCCCCTACCCCCAGTGCCACTGCCATCACCCAGATACTATGATTATGTCTGCCATCTCCTTCAAAGCTGTGTGCATCAAAAAGGAGATAAGTATCGTGGGGGAAAACCCAACCCCCCCACAGAACTCCAATGTCGCACCCGCATCAATTATGAGGCCCAGGACAGGTGGTCCACGTGAAGGGGAACGGTGCCGCCGCAGGCCTGGTGCGGGACAGACAGCCAAGCGGCCATGCTGTGGGTAGCGAACCTGCCAGGGGTTCAGCCTGGAGTCCGTGGCCTATCACCATGGCGACAGCAAAGGGGGTGATGGCAAACATGGTGAGTGTAATGGGGATTTTAATGGATGATTAGTACTGCCTGATTTACTGCAGATTCTTTAAGGGGCCTCATAGCTGAGGGGCTAGCGGTCTCTTAACCCTTTGAAGTTCGCCGGATTGCCCCCCTCCCCAAGCCACTAAACTTTTCTTGTCTGTCCTCAAACAAGCCTGAACCCCGATTCTTCTGCCCTACCAGCAGGTGTGGTGAAACGGTGTTTGGGGTTCGGGATACAGGGCATGGTCTTCCTGCCCCCAACCCAGCACCCTGGGATGACAGTCAGGTGACCGGGAGGAAATGTCACCATAGAAACATGAGGATGATGATCGGAGGGTTGAGTGTCGGTCACATCCAGTTCGGTGCTGTGGACCATCCCTACTGAGCCGGAACCTCCAGTGTCCAGTCCCCCCAGGTGTTTCTCTTTTGACCAGTTAGCGTGAGATCCATCGGGAATGAAGAGCCATCCTTGTTGGGCACGTAGGTCAAGGGAGAGTGAAACACATACTTGAGAAATCCAGGCTTGCCATCTTTGCTATAGACTCCGCCCATCAGAGACTCAGGCCATCAGAGACCCCGCCCATCAGAGACTCCGCCCATCAGAGACACCCAGGTGTGGTTTTGGACCTGAGCCCCACAGCCCCAGCACCTCACCTGCTTTACTGAAGTAAAACCCAGAGGGTCTGGGCTTCCTGTGCCCTGCATAAGCTTCTTGAGACACCACACACACACACACACACACACACACACACACACACGCACACACACACATACATATGTGTCTATAAGTTTGTGTCCGTGCTTTCCCCACAAGTTTGCCGATTTGCAGCGATAGGCAATGCCGATTGGAGGGTTCCCAAGAGTCGCCCTTATAAGGAGCTCCAGAAGGTTAAGCTCTTGGCCACAGAGCATTGTGGGAAAAGCTTCCTGTCAGATGGGTACTGTTTGGACCAAGTTACACCAACCTCCAGGGCCAAGGGGGGAGGGGGGGCACGCATCCCCTTTGTTCCTCTAAGACACCGACACCCCGCTTCCGCCTACCCCCTGCCCATGCTGCCCGCGGCCGACAGCAGGGGGATCCTGAGCCAAACATTCGCTGCGAGGATTAAACATTCCACTGCTGACCTCTGACCTTCCCCGAGTTTTATTCACTAACCCGAGGGTTACGGGAAAAAAAATATGTGTTTCCCTGGTAACAGCTGGCAACGAGACAAATATGCGCATCGCTGGGAAACGCGAGGCATAGCTCATATTTTTTGGATAGGACGCGGGGAGCACTTTGCAGGGCCGCTCCCAGAACGGCAGTGCGAGATTAGGGCAATTAGTCACCGTGCCAACGAAAGCGTGACAGCGGAAAGAGAAGGAGAGCGGCTTCTGAGAGGCGGCCCGTCCTCCGTAACGGCAGGGCCTCGTTCCACTGAGCCGGGACCAGCCGCGCTGTAATTGAAAACAGGCCGAATAATCAGGGAAATGACTCTGTTGAAAAACTAATTGATCTTAAACGCAAACAAAAAGTTAAAAGCTATTGGACTGTGTCTCGCGTACGGTTAATGCCAGGCCAAACCAATACCGCTGGCTGCCAGAGGAGGCCCCAAACGGTGTCTCCTGAAAGCAATTTAAAAATACCAGAAGCGGAAGGGGGGGCAGGGGCGGGGTGGGGGGGAGATTACATACCCAAATTGCTTGTTGCGGAACTTTGTACGCAAAAGACACATTTCTCAATAAAAAACAGTTTCTGCAAAATTAAGACTTTTTTTGGTATTATGAACCAGCATCCTCGAGTCATCCATCTGCTTCACACGAGCATCCATCGGCAATCCAGATGATCAGGTGCTGATTTATCACTGGGCAGTGCTCAGGTATTTGTTAAAAAGGATTGCACCAATATATATAACTATGTTTCATTACAGTGCTTAGAGCTGATAAGATAATCACTCAGCCCCCCCCCCGTGCTAATCCACTTCGCTGGGAGGGGAACATGGTAAACAACATCCATTATCAGCACAGTTAATTGTTGGGAGTGGGGTGGGTGGTTGCAGGCGGGGGGGGATACGGAGTTGGAGTCGGAACACGCAAACAAAGACAGGAAATGGAACCCAAGACCCCCCCCACAACCCCACAGCTCATCTAAGTTTTGTCTTCAGGTCATGGCTGTGGGATCACTCACAAAAGGGTGACAAGCTGATAAAATAACAAACCCGCCTGTCACATTATACAAGGTGGCTGTTTCACATAACAACTTACTTACTTAGTGACCACTTTTATCCAAAATAAGGAACGTATTGAGAGAAAGTGGGGTCAGCCATTCCCTGGAAAAACTGGGATTAACAGCCTTGCCCAGGGGCCCACCAGCAATATCACACAGCCGATGCTGGGGTTTGAACCAACAACCTTCTAAACACAGACACACTGTCCTACCCACTGGGCCATGCACCACAGCAGCCAAACCAAGCCAGCCAGACTTCTCAGTCTCCAGAACAATTTAAAGTATGGAGCCCCTTATAGGGTGGAGGCTGCAATTCCTGTTGAACTTCGAAGCTAATTGTCATGTCCACCACTAAAGCAAACACACTACTGGTACTACAGCCACCAGGGGGAGCACAACAGGCACACAGAAAGACATGGCCCTCATTCACCCGTTTTGTACACTACCCCCTATCGATGAGGGTGGGCCACCCCAGGACAGGAATAGGGTCCTGTGCCGTGTCAGCTTAGGGGGGCGTTGTGCGAGAGCACACTGGTGTTGGGCCGCACACCTGTCAGGGCGTAATGTGCGCGGCCGGATCTTCCGCAAAAGCTAGACGATCCTCCATTAGGAGACGAGCCCCTCGGCCCCATATATTTTCTCACCTGTCAGTCTCTGCAGGGGAGGGGGAGGCACAACGGTGGTGCTTTTTATACCTCCCCTGTACCCCCCCGGCCACCAAAATACCCCGCAGAACTTTGCATCTCTATTTAGCGCCTGGCACCGAGCCAGCAGCCAACTAGTAAACAAGGCAGGCTCTGTGTGTGTGTGGGGGGGGGGGTCATGTGACACACTGCTCACTTTAGTGTCACTGCCTCCCAGGTGCGCTCACACGCGTACAAGATTCCCATGTCACCTGACGCCACGGCGACGATGCGACACGAGCACGTTAGTGACGATTAGGCCCAGAGGAGCCCCCCCCCCCCCGCTGGCTGGGCCACGTCTGACGCACTGACATTTACTGAGCTACGTTTAATGGGCTGGTGGCGAACCGGCCGCTCAGCGCCCTGTTACAGCGCCTAGTAAATCTGTCACAGTGCGTGGCGGGGGGGGGGGCTTTCTGATGAAGGCGTCGTTTAATCGGCAAGATAAATAAACCAATAAAGAGATCAAACAGCTGTAAGCGTGGGGGGGGTGTATGCACCTGCATCCTGAAGGGGGCACTGTTTGCATCTGCACTTCTACGACACGTTTGAAACGCACTGAGAAAGCATGTGGCTGTCGCGCTCGCTGAGAGGCCACCATCATGCTTGATGCATCACGGAGAAGGGCCACCAGTGGGAGATATGGGCGGGATGATGGACCCATTAGGGTCCATAACTACAACCCCCCCCCATTTCTGTTGACCATACAGTGCTTGACGTTCTATAGCCTCATCTTCATTTCTCTCCCCCTTCTCCCTTGTATTCTTGCTTGCCATTTTGCCCACCCCCCCCCCCCCCCGGCATTGCAGTCCTGACAGGGCTTGCAGATTCAAATTCCCGCAATTCCATTTTGTGGCCCTTTCTTGCGATTTACTCTACGATTTCTCAGCCAAGCATCCCTCTCTGTCTGTGGCCTTGCGGGTGACCTGCATGCTTCCAAACGAACCGTGGGTGAAAACTGCATTACTTCCTAGTCAGACGTAAATAAATTTTAGAATTTAAAAAGAAAAAACAAAAGCCCACATGCACTGATTTGTAAAAACGTTCCTTGTGTGTGTGTTGGGATTCTGGGATTATAAAGGCCTCTGACCCCCCCAAAACTTTTCTGCTCAGACCAGTAACGCAGGCAGCCTCCGCATGTTGGACAATATTGTTCTGCGGCAATGATAAATTGTGTTTTTGTTTTTGACGTGAATCCATCCATCCATCATCCATATCCTGTGCAGGGTCACGAGCAGCTTGGATCTAATCCCCACAGACACAGCTGCGAGGCAGGGGACACTCTAGACAGGAAGCCGGTCCATCATAGAGTACACGATCACAATGGGCAATTTAGAGACAACGATTCACCTAACGGGGTGTTCCTGGATAGCAGACGGAAAGCGGAGCCCCCAGAGGAACCCTGTGCAAATGCGGGGAGAATGGGTGAATTCCATCCCCCGACACTGTAGGCAAACTGAACCCTCAGCCCTGTAGGCGTCAGGTGACAGTGCTCCCCACTGAGACTGTGTGCTGCCCGTGTAAATGCTTTTAAGAGTGACTAACTGAACGCCTCGTCGTCGCCTCCTGCTGGTGTGCAACACGCTGTCACCTATCCAACCACACACAAAAAGATGCCTTTGACAATATCGCCATGTGGCATGCCTTTTTGCGAATGCACTTAGTGTGTAGACCTCTCAGTGCATAGATCTCTTAGTGCTCAGTGCATAGATCTCTCGGTGCATGGACCTCTTGGTGTGTAGACCTCTCAGTGCGTAAATCTTTCAGTGTGTAGACCTATCAGTGCATTGATCTCTTGGTGCATGGACCTCTTGGTGTGAAGACATTTTGGTGTGTAGACCTCTCAGTGCGTAGATCTCTCAATGTGTAGACCTCTCAGTGCATAGATCTCTTGGTGCGTGGACCTCTTTGGGCGTAGACCCCTTTACTTGTTGATGATTCCAGACCAGACTCGAGTGTCAGTAAGACACACCACCCAGCACGGCAGGGACACCCCTGGAGACACATCCCACTAGTCACAAAAACCTGCTCCTTTTGTCTGTAGTGGGTGAAGCTGTATATGGGGAGGGGGGCAGTTACATGTCAGACAGCAGTGGAGGGGGCAGGCGAGATCAGCAGGGTGTTGATCAAGACCAGCAGAGGTGGGGCTCCTTCAGAGACCGGGGGGGCTGAGGGGCCGTGATGGCATACACTTTGCAATCAAAGTGGAATCTGACTCACAAGACCCCCGGACCCACTCTCCAGGACCCCCACACTCCATCAACCCATTCTCTGGGACTTTCTCTGTCAGTCCCTTCATTCCAAAGCACAACCCTTCAGGCCATGGCCGGCAGTGGCTGCCATGACAACCAGGTCACATGACAAATGACATGGGAGCGGCTGTTTGGCCCACCGTTCAGCCAATTGTAGCAGCCCGGGATGCACAGATCATTTTAAAATACGGTATCGACTCAGTCCAGCACTCACCACAATAACTCCGCCCCACCCAAACCCATTTCTGCTGGTTCAGACCCGGCCGCCCCTGGGCTGCGTCTCCAACACCAGAGGTGCTCTGCAAAGCCACCTCTGTCTCTGCGGCAGGTGGAGAGGCTCCGCTCGGCCCCGTCACCCA
Source organism: Mormyrops attenuatus (assembly GCA_026777985.1). Taxonomy (NCBI): domain Eukaryota; kingdom Metazoa; phylum Chordata; class Actinopteri; order Osteoglossiformes; family Mormyridae; genus Mormyrops; species Mormyrops attenuatus. The sequence goes on along the minus strand of JAODKC010000045.1, from coordinate 2,946,611 downwards.
GAAATCCCCCCCAGGGCTCATTTACATTCCCCCAGCCAGCAGAGCACCGGGCCATGTGACCCCCATCTCCACCCTCATTGGACAAAGCCTGCAGGAGCCATTGAGCATAAGCGGATATGTTGGGATGGAATGCTGATTAGTGGGATGGACGGGGGGATGGCGGGCGATGTCAGGCCTGGGGGGACCGCTCCAGTTTCAAGGGGCCGCCCAGCGCTGTCAGCTCCTTGTCACAGCGCCCCCCGGAGACCAGAGGTCTGAAAACAGAGCTGGTGACAGGCACTAGGGCTCGGGGGGGGGGATGGAGGCAGAGCCAACGGCATGATACCTTGAAACTGCCCCAGCGTAAATATTGAAAAAAAAAAGGAGAGGAAAGACCTTCCACAGCTACAGAAACTGCGAGACACAGGTTCATGGCTGCCTGAGCAAGAGGGCTGGTTTAGAACACCTGGGGAGTGTGTGTGTGTGTAGGGGGGAGGTCACAGAGCAGACCGAGCAGCCCCTAACAAAGGGAGAGCTGCCTCTTTATACCCTTACCCCCCCCCCCCCCCCAGCAGCACTGGCAGTCCTGACAGTAATAATGGTTAGCAACCTGAAAAATGTCCTTATCTAAAAAAGCCCCAGACAGTAATGAATGAAATAATTGTACTGAAGGCATTAATCCATGTCCAGGCTGGGGTGGAGGCCCCTGCGCGGGGTGCCGACGCTTTGCAGGGCCAGCGAGTGCCACTAACCCAGCAACAAAAAGCACCCCCCCCCCACAAACTGTGTATTTTTGCCTGGCCTCTGGGACACATGGGAGGCTATTAATCTTGCTAGCTGACCTAACTCAGGCTACACGGTAGGGAAGCGCGTGTGTGTGTGAGAGAGAGACTGCATATGAATGAAGGGCCCACGTGAGTGTGTGTGTGTGTGCCGCATGATGATGCATATTCACGCGTTTGTGAGTGTGTGTGTGTGTGCGTGAACAGGGACAGGCCATCGTGGTGCACTCTGGCGTGATGGATTATGGACGTCTCACACCACTCGCCACACTCCAGTGGCCGAGCCGCGGAGAGAGTGAGCGCAAGCAAGTGCGATGGGTGCTTGATGTGAACTCATTAACGCCCCCCCCAGCCCATCAGTCCTGTCAGCCTAAGAATGCCACATTAGAAATCTCCACAAAACCAACGTCATTGAGCCAGAGGTGATGGGTGGGGGCAGACCTCCCCCGGGTTGTCTCGGATCTCAGACTGGGACCCGGTAAAGGGTTTCATTTCACCCGGGGGCTACTGGTGGTTTGGAGAGTGAATATTTTAGAGTGGCGGGGGGGGGGGGGGGGGGCAAAGGAACCCCAAAACCGGACCCCCAACCCACCAACCCGGGGGGGGCCCACAAAAAAACACAAACTTAACCCCCCCGAAACCCACCCGGAGGTGAAAACAAAAAGAGGCCG
>JAODKC010000045.1:2928703-2939221 GCA_026777985.1 Mormyrops attenuatus | reverse complement strand
TACAATTGGCAGACCCTTGAAGGTACAGCCCTAGTGACAAGCAAAGGTACAAATTTGTACCCTTTTTTCTGAGAGTGCACCCCACCACTGACCTGCACCATCCTCAACCACTCTACTGACACCTAGTGGCTGTGTGTTCTTATTACACAGTTTTACATCATGAAAAAGGCCCTGCAAAGATGACAGGTGGAGTTATCTATTTAAATCAAGTTATTTACTCAACACTTTTGCCCAAAGTGACGTGCAAGTGAAGAAGGCTTGGGGAGAGAACACCATGGGGCAGCTGGGGCTAAGGACCCTGCTCATGGGCCCAACGGTGGTATGATTATACTCCTGGCCATGGGATTTGAACCCACAACATTCTGGACACGGGTTCAGTGCCCTAACTCTACCACATCTTAGTCCACAGCATATTCTGATTTAAATGACACGTCTAAAGGATTGATCTGCTAGCTATTTTTTTCAGAAGCTGTTTGGACTTCACCTCTACAGCCCAGAACTTTCTCAGTGTACCATTCATGCTCTCCGTGTGTCGTTTGCTTATCTGGAGCAAAACCAGAAGTACTGGCATGTTCTTATGAACCCAGCAATGTTACTGACTGATACTCCTGATAATAGCCGATACTCCCTGTACTGGTTAACCAGCAAAAGGTGGAAAGATGGATGAATTAAGGTGTTGCTCAGTGCTCTTCATGTCTACGGAATCACACCTCTCACTGTCCAGGCTGGGAGCCAGTAGTGATGTAAGCTACCCCCCAAACCCGAGGTCTGGGGGCCACCTGTTGGCCACAAACAGTCACTACTCTAAATACTAAATAAACGCGTTCCTCATTCAAGACATACGATGGCAGCACGTTCTGCTAACCAGTCAGCTAGATATTATCTTAGGAGCTAACTATTTAGTGTTTGAAATATATGGAGTACAAGAAACAAGAACACCGCCCCTGAATGAGGTCAACAGATGCACACGTTCCCGAGTCTGCTCACCGTAACCGGGACTTCATCTCCGCATTTTTATAGAAGGTCAGCGAATGGCGACAATGAGAGATACGGACCCGGAGGGTGGGGGATTCCGGGCTGACACCCAACGCTGGCGCCTGGTGACATTCACGGCGCGTTGCGTTGGGGAGGCTGGATGAAAGGCGGTGGGAGGAGGGCAGGACGCCGCTTTAAGTAAGGTGTCTGGAATCAGAAGAGTATTATAATTAAGGGTGTGTTTATCCTGATAACGATGATGGCCGAACCGGTCATACGGCATTATGCGTCATTAAATGTTAACCGCTAATACAATATTCCGACAAAAGTATCGGCTTACGAAACAAAAGGCTCAAAACCATAAGAAGCCGGTCTGAAGAGGATAATTTTTCAGTATGCATGTGCTTCACGCCACCATCGGGAACCCTATGTATTACGTCACAGCGTGTTACATAATTTATATGCTCAGCTAATATTCGATATACGGTAGCAGGAAGCCCTTTGTATGTTTCGCAGACGAGGAGTAGCGCTGTGGTCAGTGTTAACCTGGGAAACTCGTGGTTGTGTTAGCGGACTATATTACTTTAAGGCTGGGGTCTCCAGTTCCAGTCCTGGAGAGTTACTGTCCAGCAGGTTTCCTATCCTAGCTGGCTTCTGATGAGCCACACCTGTTCTGAGGTGAATACCAGGAAAAGGTGTGGCTCATCAGAAGCCAGGTAGGATAGAAAACCTACTGGACAGTAGCTCATCAAGGTCAGAGTTGGAGACCCCAGCTTCAAGGTGTTACCGTGTCTTGTCACATGTCTTGTCAATGCATGGCAACAACACAGCACAACTGAACACTGCTCCCTGTTGGTGTGGCCCACTTACCGGAGTGACAGCATTAGTTAAAAGCCTGATCTGAATGTTAGCGAGGTCATGGCAATTCTGGAGTTGTAGTTAGCTTTCTGAAAGAACACAGGCGAGACAGACACAGGTGAGAGAAGGAACGAATGCTCATCGATGAAACACCCAGGGAAGAAATGAAGCAGGAAAGGGAAAGAGGGATGTATGAAGTGAGCAAAGAGTGGGCAGGAAAGAAGAGGGATGTGATCTATGTAAGAGGACAGAGGAGAGAGATGTGAGCTCTCAGCCTTCATCATGGGGGCCTCAGCAGCCACACAGGGGAATCAGAACCTCAGGGAGAATCAGGTTTTTTCATCAGCTCATCGGCTCTCTGTCTACAGCTCGCTGTGGTCAAGGCACCACTCTCCGGTTCTCATTATGCCTGGATGGGTCGTCTGGTCAGAGACAGCTGGAAATTGAGCCCCCCCCCTCCAGAGCCAGGTTTTCCTCGCAGTGGATCTCATATAGGCTGTCAAGAGATCAGGACATTTTTATTTGTTAAAAGCCTAGACAAAGCCATTGGTCTCTGCCTTCTCCTGCCTTCCTGGCTATCACAGGGCCTGAGGTGTCGTTATTAAATTCACAGGCAATAACAACAAAAACATATATAATGCCTTTGCAGTAGTATTCACACCCTGGAAGCGTTTTTCAAACGCTGCCAGATTATGAATGATAGACGCGTTTTTGTTAAGTGATGATGCTTGTTTTCAAAGTGACACACTCAAATATGCTGCTGAAAGCCAGAATTAATGATTATTCTGTGTATAACGGGCACATAGTAATCAGTTATTCCACTTAGCTGTAGGATCTGACCATATAGAGACCGATAAGATGTATTGGTTTACATGTTAAATTTAGATGTTTTTACCACAAAACCTTTTGTTCCTAATTTAGAAGCAGAACGTTCCAGGATCTGTCTCAAGGAACAAAACCTCAAATGAGTAGCTTTGAGTGTATCACTGTAATTATCATTTATTATTAATCATTATGCTATCAGTAGACAGAGCCATTAGCGGTCATACAACCATGAAGAGCTACATAAGCATATTAAACAATGAATTAACAATGTTGCCTATGCATCAGAAGAGGACCTGTAAGACACCAACAGGAGGCACGAAGAGCCCCAGAGCGTAAATGGCTGCCGACATCCATCCTGTTGACTCTCTGCTGCAGTGTTTCTGAGGCCTGGTTCTAGTCCTTCCTAGCAAGAAATGGTGGACCCCAGCCATTGTGGGACAAGCTATAGGCTTGGCTCTAGAGATGCCACCCATTAGGGATTCATATGGGAAACAGGAGTGGAAAGCCTGCCAGCCAGTACCTGTGAAGGAGCTGAGGAACGTGGTGAGAAGGTCTCAGAATGGCCACCACACCCTTCAACACTTGCTGGAGTTCTGAGCGTACTATTGGTGTAATGAATACATGGAACGTATAGGACTTTCATAGGAACAGTGCTAGCCAACCCCATTGGACGACACAGACGGCCGGCTTGGGTGCTATCTTCTGAGGGGGCGCCGACGTAGTGTCACTTTGTCTGGGGCAGGGGGCGCCAGCGGTGAAGCATGCCTAGGGCAGCGTGTGGCCTTTGGCCAGGATTGCATAGGAACACAGAATAATCAGAAGCTCTGTCTTCAGGGAGTGCTGGGAAAAAGGTTTCAGTACTTAGTCTGCCTCAGCGAGTATATGTCCTAGTATCTAATAGTTTTAGAGCTACTGACAGAAAATTAAGTTATAAGACAAAGTGAGATCCCAGTGATGTCCCTCTGGTCTCCGGTATCATAATTAGTGAATCAGGCCTGGATGTGTAGCCTGGGGCAGGCCGTCGGCGAGGCCGCTTTATGTTTGTAGATATGCGTGCTGGTCTCTTCCTGAGGACGCCTACTGTGAAGGAATGACTTGACCCTGCAAAATGCTTACATAAGACACACGTTTGTCATTGCTGTCCCACCATGTTAAAAGTGTTTTTGCTCATGTATTTAGTTGCCATCTACAATGTAGCGTTAGTTTCCATTGTAACCGACTCAAAAGAATCTTAAACGAACAGAAGCTGAAAAAATTCCAAGGATTATTTAGACTTACACTGAGTCTGGGAAATTGGTGTAATCCTCTTTTCCGAAAGAAAGAAAAAAAAACAGACAAAGGAAGATAAAAAGTTTATGCAAGGTTCGCATAAACAAGGCGTGCTGTTCCGAACAACAGCAGCTCTGCAGAGGAGGACGGGTGCGTGTTATGGCTACACGTTATGTTGGCGTAACCTTGGCAGGCTGGCTGTCATGGGGGTGTTTGTTTGCTGTGATGTGCGATTGCGCAATATGAGTGTGTGAGTTAGATACTCAGATGGTTAGAGGCTGACAGATGGAGGAACGCTCATCTAACCAATCAGGACATGGGGGGGGGCATGGATGGGATTGGAGTGGATTAATAACTCAAAGAGATAAAGAGTGAGATTACGGGTCAGCGGAAGCATGCTGTTATGGTTGTTCTCCTGCCAAGCGTATAACGCATCATCTCCATGGTTTTGTGAAAATTTTCATATCTTAATCATTCAGAGGAGACTGTTATCCCGCGTGATTCACAAAGCTGGGGGTCTTTAATACATCACACTGTGATGCAGGCATGGAATGGATGCAATTTCCTCTAATGTATAACATAATTTCCTCTAAGGAATAACAGTTGCCCCTTTCAGGAATCTGGCTAGTTGTTCTAGTCACATGTCTGGTTTCTCCTACTGCCCACACATCACTATCTGTGTGCAATTAGAGAGAGTTTGTGTGTGTGTGTGCGGGGGGGGGGGGTAACCCACAGCTGCACACACACAATGGACCCACACACAGTACAAAGAAAAAGGTCCTATGAACATGGACTGGAGAGGCTCTGAACCGGAGTGGAGCCATGAAACCCCATCTGACACTGAGCTGGTAACTAGACACCCTGGGCTCAGCCCGGGGACTCCTCCCACCCATAGGTGAGGGCTCACGTTTCCCAGCATGCCAGGAGCCGCCAGGGGGATCTGCGATCTGCAAGGGCTGGAGAGGCCCAGTAACAGGGAGTGCGACCTGGGGGAAGATGGACAACAAGCGTCTGCATCTCTGATGACCACATTAACTGGGCGCAAAAGGAAGAACAAAGGAAAGGGCAAATAGGGCAAATTGCTGTCATATATTCCCTAAGTACAGGATAACTCTGCTCTGGAAGGCTTATAGATATCTTGGGGGCTAATCCAAGATGCACTTGATTAAGAGTGATAAACAAACCCACAGCCGATTCTGTTAGGTAGGTAAGACGTGGAAAAGTTAGGGGAGGGGGCAGAGAGAGAGAGAGAGAGAGAGAGAACACAAGATAAAGGGAGGGGAAGCGAGAGAGGTGAGAAAGCAGAGCTACATCCATCTTTCTTTATCATCACACCAGGGTTTCTCATTAGCAACTCAGGGGCTCAGAAATCCAGCAGGTGGTAGCAAGAGAGAGCAGAAGAATCGAGCTTATGCTAGAGAGGGAGGCCGGACATACAAAACTAGAGAGCTGATGTAGGGGCAGAGAGAGTGAGCGAGAGGGAGGGAGGAAGGCAAGCAGAGCAGGAGAGAAACGGCAGGATCGGGGTGACGTCAGCGGCGCGAGGGATTGAGGTGTTGAGTCCTGCTGATTTATCCGCGCTGATAAGGAAAGAGAAAAAAGCAGGAGCCCGTGGAGGCTCCCCGGGAGAATCGGGAGTTCTTAGTGGCAACGGCAGACGGACAAAAGAAGGGAGCTAAAGAAAGACAGAAGCTAGAACAATCCAAACTTAAGGACGAGGGCAACTGAGTGCAACACATGTAAGTATAAACCCTTTGAGTACTTACAGGACGATAAAGGAGGGGGTGCGATTATCATTATTATTATTCGCTAATATTTTCAGCCATTTCTTTCTACCCCTGGTACTAACCCCTTGCCTCCCTAATCTCCCTAAACCTCCTGTAATCCAGCGGCCTACGAAGTTAGACCAAGATGCCCATGAACGGGATAAACAAGGCGCTGAAACTGCAGTTTGGGCTCATCAACCACGAGAATCGCTACCTGACAGCGGAGGCCTTCGGATTTAAGGTGAATGCGTCCGCGAGCAGCATGAAGAAGAAGCAGATCTGGGTGCTGGAGCAGGATGAGGACGACGGCCAGGTGATATACCTGCGGAGCCACCTGGGCCGATATCTGGCTTCCGACAGGGACGGGAAGGTGAGCTGCGGAGCGGAGAAGCCGGAGACGGATTGCCGCTTCCTGATCGTGGCACAGTCAGATGGCCGCTGGGCGCTGCAGTCTGAGCCCTACCAGCGATACTTCGGAGGCTCAGAGGATTACTTGTCTTGCTTTTCCCAATCCATTGGAGAGCCGGAGCTATGGGCCGTACACCTGGCGCTACATCCACAGGCTAACCTGTTAAGCATTAGCCGCAAGCGCTACGCCCACCTGGCAGTGTCTGACGATGAGATCTCTGTCGACAGCAACATCCCTTGGGGTGTGGATTCCCTGCTCACCCTTGTGTACCTGGAAGGCAAGTACTGCCTGAAGACCTGTGACAACCGCTTCCTTAATCACGACGGCAAGCTGGTGATGCAGAGTAGCCAGGGCACAAGCTATACCCTGGAGCTCAAGTCTGGAAAGCTGGCCTTCAAGGACTGTGAGGGGAAGTACCTCTCCCCTGTGGGTCCAACTGGAACCTTGCGTTCTGGACGCTGCTCTAAGCCCGGCAAAGACGAACTGTTTGACTTGGAGGAGAGCCATCCACAAGTGGTCTTCCAGGCAGCTAACAACAGATTTGTCTCAATCCGACAAGGTAAATAGCTCATCTCAGATCTTGTAGTTGCTGGGTCAAAGCACTTCTCTGTAAGGTCTTTGTAAAGACTTTTCAACTAAGAACCATGTATCTGCAGATTTTTTAATTAGTATTTTTGTAAATAGCAATTTAGGTTCTTGGCCAGATGTAAGCATACAAATCTTATTTGAATAATAAGTCAGTAGATTATTGTGCAGTAATTTGGATTTGTTTGTACTGAACCGCGAGTTGGGAATCTGTGTGCATGACTTCATGTTGCAATTAGAGACCAAAGTTGACTGTATGGTTGAAGGATCGATCACACATGAAATTCAGGACGCTGACAGATATGTCTTGTGGCCCTTATTGTTTTGCCCAGTCATTCTGCGATGACTTTACGTTCATGTATGCATTCCACCAAATGCTTAACCTGTCCTCTTACCATGAGAGGCCTCACTACGGCAGCGTAATATAGCCACTAAATGTTTTTGACTTGTTCCACCACATCTCTGATCCAGTGGTGTCAATTTGTGGGTGATCTCTATCGTGCTGTCAGATCGAAGCATCGTCATCCTTCTGTCAAAGTCCATTTATTCTTCTGCGCTACTCTGTAAGATTTCATCTAACGCAGTAAACATAATGCGAGGACAGTGCTAAGCTGTGTACTACCCCGTATGAAGCTGTTTGCAAAGAATACTCAACGATCCTCAAACTGCAGGCCATGACTCACTTTACGTTCACTGCAACTGCTTCACTCCATTTGTCTGAAAGATGAGAAACAAGCAGTCGGCTTATCACTATGGCAAACAGTGAAAAGACATGAATAGAAAGTAGGTGGTGGGGAAGTTAAATCACCCAATTACATATCTAGCCAAAAAAATGAAAGAGGGCCATTTTTGTCACTAGATCACAATATAAACATTTTTAGTAATTGTGATATGAAATGGTCGCTGGTCAGGATCATTAGCAGTGGCTATAGAGACGCTCTGAATAGACAAACACTCAGGCCCATTCAGGCCGACCTGAAATGTGCAGTGAGTCTGATCCAGCAGCTTGCTGTAATGTTCCCCTCCACACTGTCCATTGTAAATTTCCTAAACCGTGGCGGCATTCAAAGCACGCCGCTCATTTCCAGCAGTTCACTCCGCCCCCCAGGGCTTTCTAACAGAGACTCCTGTCACCAAGACTATGTACTGCAAACCTCGAGGGGTAAGCCAAGCCCATTCAATTGTCCGGGTCGCATATTCGGAGCATTTCCGATGACCGAATTCAGGTGCAATTGGAGAGACCCCTTTTATTCAATTACTATCTTGAATCTGATACCAAACCTTCTCCTCTCACTCAGCAGAACCCGTATCTAGATCCTGGATCCGCATGGAGAGATGAGGCCAAAGCTAACCTAGCTCATCTTAAGAAAAAAATAGTGTCAAAGTCAGGTGCAATGAATAATTAATTTGAGACGACATTTCATTGATGGTGGAGTCTGCTTTCAGAAACACAAGCCCTGGTCCGTCTTTATGAGGGGACAACGGGCACCACAATGGCACCTAAATCAGAGAGTCCTCCGGGACACGTGGCCTGACAAGGAAAGCGGCCTCGCTGAATAATAATAATGCAGTGTGTGAAAGTGCTGCAGAAGGCTATGGAGGTAGCAAAGAGGGGTAAAAGGAGGTAGCAAAGAGGAGTGGAAGGAGGTTGCAAATAGGAGTAAAAGGAGGTAGCAAAGAGGAGTGGAAGGAGGTTGCAAAGAGGAGTGGAAGGAGGTTGCAAAGAGGAGTAAAAGGAGGTAGCAAAGAGGAGTGGAAGGAGGCAGCAAAGAGGAGTAGAAGAAGGCAGCAAGGAGGAGTGGAAAGTGGTAGCATAGAGAAGCGGAAGCAGGTAGCAAAGAGGAGTGGAAGGAGGTAGTGAAGAGGAGCAGAAGGAGGCAGCAAAGAGGACTAGAAGAAGGCAGCAAGGAGTGGAAAGTGGTAGCATAGAGGAGTGGAAAGAGGTAGCAAAGAGAAGTAAAAGGAGGCAGTGAATAGGAGAGGAAGGAGGTAGCAAAGAGGAGTAGAAGAAGTAACAAAGACAAGTGGAGGGTAGCTGAGGTATTTTTCAAGTACAAACCACCTTGGGGTCTAAAAACGATACATCATCAGTGCAGGACAGGTGCAGAGCTGCCTTTGCTGCCATTAGCATCACAGAACTATAAATCACCAGGCTTCTGACACAGGAGCATGGAAACAGCAGCGGTGGGCCGTATACATCTAGGTGGGGCGGCGGCAAAACTTCTTGCCATGTGGGACAAAATGAAAGAATGAAAAGATTCTTGGTGTAATGGTGAGTGATTGTGTTTAGGAGCAGTGTGGTGTCTGCAGTTGAGGACGGGGATGACGTGAAGTAGTGGCAGGATTCAATCAAGCTGCAAATCATCCGAGTTTATACAGAAAGATCCATAAGTTACGGTTACGCCTTCATTCGAAATGGCTGCCACTGCATTTAAGATCTGTATCTGGAGGGCCGATCCAGAGCTATAACCTGACCCAGGGGTTGTCACAAGTTCCATTTCTTGACCACCATACCACCTACTGCCATCATTTTAAAAAGTTAAGCAATACTTACATTTCTCAACACACAATTAAATTTGAACCACATGGCCGTTTGCTTTTAATACTTTCCCAGTGAAACACAGGTGAACCATCTTGGTGGTGGGGCGTGAAAGGCCAGCATCTCCGAAACCAGTAGATACAGAGCTTCGGAATGTTCTGGGCCTGCCTGCACACTGCTGCTGAGTCTACATCTGTCTATGATCACCTCAGCTTTTGTAACACGGGGACATTTGTTAGAGTCAGAGTTCAGGGCGTATCTGACTGCAGATATCCACTTGGCTGATTGTGTCTGCCATTCCACTGCCATCTGTTTTTGCTCTAGAGTGCAATGACACCGTGTGTTACGGCAATCAAATGCAGACCATGGGGTTTTCAGCTTCAGCTTTCAGTTTATGGAGCCCCGTGTTGGATGGATGGAGTAGTAAGTGTCTTTCAGGAGGCAAATAGCCTTTTTCTCCATGGCCAAACTCCAGCTGCTGAAAGCAATTTGGTAGAAGCTATGACACTAATGAGCTTAGTGGTTCCTCACCAGCGAGCGTCTGGGGATGATGAAGGACAGCGGCGATGGCTTCCGAGAGAGCATGCTAACGTTCCCTAATCATTCACGACGAACTGAAAAAATTCCGTCCTCATTAAATCGAAGTTCTTTAAACCGAGCTGCCACAGCAAATATTAATGGGCTTACAGAAGACGCAACCTGAACGAAGCAAGGAGGAGGTCAGAATTCCTCAACCATCATAGCCACAGTGGGATGGACATGATGGATGGCTGGATTCAGGTGACAGGGTTTACAGGGCACCTATCTGGTGCTGAGTGAGAACTGACCACCAACACAAAAGACGACGTACCGCGGGCCCTTGAAAGACACTTTATCCCATCTATTGTTGGCTCTCGGTTTTTCCTTGAGCGTTCTGTGGATTGGGGACCAATCATGGAACTCAATGGGACAAGCTGATTGTGTGCCAGCAGTGTGGAGGAGTGTTGAAGGCTGAAGAAAAAGGAATCAAAAAAGGAGGGAGGAGAGAGAAAAGAAAAGAAAGTTGTACATATATAAGGAGAGATGCTCTCTTTTAATTTCCTTTCACGTTTACCCAGGCGATCACATTTCACTTTAAACAGTAAGCGAACAACAAATTTGACCAATTCATACACCGATCACAATGTTCTTGCTCCTTTATGCATAAGGAACAAAACCCACAATGAATTTAATACACGGGGGGGGGGGGGGGGCGGGGGTTGCACTGAGAGTGACACGCTTTTTTCCGGGGAGTTGGTGCACCTTGGAGCGCG
>JAODKC010000045.1:2895068-2928603 GCA_026777985.1 Mormyrops attenuatus | reverse complement strand
CCCCCCCCCCCCGCCCCCCCCCCCCCCCCCCCCCCCGCCCCCCCCCCCCCCCCCCCCCCCCCCCCCCCCCCCCCCCCGCGTGAGAGAGGGACATGGTGTCAGCTTACCATCAATTATTCAGCCTCAGCTCCGAGCACCTTGCCGATAAATTACCAAAGCCGTCTCCTGTTTTTCAGCTGGCACTCTTCGAAGGGGCCAGCGCCAGGAACTGGAAGCACAGCTCGAATTCTGGATTTGATTTTGGGACTCATCAGCAGACATGTCCTCAGGTCCTCTGAAATCCATTACATCCCAACCTGGTACAGGCCAGTCCTCCTGTTTTTTTTATTTTTTTTATCAGTGCTGGGCCTAATGAAACTTGCATTCACACGTCCCAGGTGTCAGTAGAGCAGCAGCCGTCCAGCACAGCACTATTATCCACTAGTACACTGAACAAAAACCAAGAAAACAGACTCTGTGGTTGCTGGAGGTCATCTGCGGGCTTATAGGAAGGTGTGTCCCATAATCGGTGTGGTTAAGTGGTGTGAAGCAGTACTCGAAGGAGAAGTGTGGAACAGCAGTCAGTGTAGGGGCCGTGAGCAGTGCAGACATCTGCACCGGTCATTAGTACAGTATGAGAAACAGGCATGTAAACAGCACAAAGTGCTGCGGATGGGGAAAGCGGTCAGGTCAGCAGGTCTCCAGCAGCAGAAACAAAACACAAAGACTTCTTAATCTCTTGAGGCCTGTATGGACATCACAGTGGGCTGGAGGGATCGATGCTGGGTTATGACTCCATGTCGTTACTGTTATACCTTACAGACATTCCTTAACACCACGCCTACAACTACTTATCATGAAAATAAGCAGCCATTTTGCACAGGATTATATATACCACACATCAGACTTTATACCATGGGAATATTTAGCTAATTATTTTGGAAGAGGGTCAGTAGATGTCCTTGGTTTTCTCATAGGGTCCAAATAGATAATGCTTACACTTCATTGATAAGTTCTGTGATATCTGTAATGACCGCAACAATTTAAGACCTTATTTTGCTGTCTTATCCTAATGTCAGATCTCTTGACAGTATTTTTTCCTTTGTTGAAGTGCCCTTCAATGTACTGTACTTGCTGCAGAGGAAACAGTGACCCCTACTGGTCCACCCACACTATATTCTGGCCCACTACTAGCAGCTTGATGGCTTGCAGAGGTCATCCATCCAAGTGCAAACCAGTCCCACCCTTACATAGCATCAGGGGTGATGCACCTGCTGGCAATGAATTATTCACTCACATATTTAGAAATAACAGGGCTCTGTGTAAAGCAATCAACATAAAATCATAATAAACATTCAGTGTCCACCTTCGAGAAGGGACACGGGCAATGAGGCCAGGAGTAGGTCAGTTTGGGGGGGGTGGCAGGATTAGACATGCCTGATGGCCACTCGGCGTGTCACATGGTCCTTGGTAAGTCGAAGAAGGGAGGGCAGCTGGCAGGGAGCGCCACGAGCTGACCGCCACACACAGATCCGCCGGCCTGTAAGATCCCCCATCGGCCTCCTGTGTCGGCCCACATGCGGTCCGGTCGCTGCACCTGGCAGGGATGGTGCCATCCGCTTTGAAGCGAACCTGCTTTGTTCTGACTCTTCCTGGGCCGGCCCCCTAGCAGCCATGGCAGGTCGCAGACGCAAAGCCGCTTAATGGTACCTGCACTGCCGGCTCTGCCAGCGAGGAGGGAATTACAGCCAGTTAGCTGACTGGGCTGAGGTTGGGTGACTGAGGGCGGGATTTGCGCAGTAAAAAGGATTATGGAAAGAACAGAGCGATATTTTTGTGGCATCTAATTTGGACAGCGGCTAACACAATCTGCCATGGTGGCTTTTGTTTTGCGTGGGCTGTTTACGTATTTGCCTGTTTCCTTCTTTTTTTTAAGCGCAGGCATCGCTCAGGGTGAGGTTAAACAAAAATCGCTGTCAGAGACAGAGACAGTGCCCACAGACCGAGTGGACTGACCCATGTTATAGATGGCAGATCAAACCAAGTTCTGTTTAAAAAAAAAAAAAAAACTGTCAGCTCTCTCACCCCCCTCAACAGTTGGCACTTGAGGAAAGGTTTCAGGCTAATCTCTGAGTCCTGAGGGCCACCCAGGGCTCACACGTGCGCCCCCGCATCACTCCCAGAGCTTACGGGGGCTGGGTGCTGAGCACGGTGCAACATTGGCTCTGGGGACGTCCCACCCTGCTGTGCGGGGCCCGCCCTGGCTTTTAATCAAGCCAGAGTCGGAATTTGAATCATTCATGAGACACATGGGCCTGCAAATTCATTAGGGCCCGCCTTCGCGAAGAAGGCAGAGGCCTCACTTCAAGATGAATTCATTTGAATATCGGGACCCGGCGAGGGCTAATCAGTTAATGTATGCTAAGTCGCTCTTTACCCCCCGCTGAAGTTCATTCGTCAACCGACCAATGTCCGCGCATCCTTAAAATGCGCTACAGATTGAGCTCTGATTAAAATCAGTTCATCCAAAATCCCATCACTTGATTTACTAAGGCAATTTACAATCCCAAGGATTCAGAGAATTTGAAAATGTGTTTTTCATTTCAAGTACTTCCAAGCTATTACACTATGAGGCTGTACATACTGATTCCCTCCAAATTTTAGACTATAAACTCCATGACAACAGCACTTATAGTTACAAATCTTCTTTGTGTAACACTACTCCCTGGAAATTCCTGCCCACATACAGGAATATCTTCCATAAAATCTTCTTTCCTGTTGTCTTGTCGATCGCTTCCAGGCCGAAAAGTTGTGTGCTGCACTGCTTGATGCAACCTTTGAGTCAGGAACATGAAAGCTGAAGGATTTTTGTTCTTCCTTTCACTTTGATTGATGTCCTTTATAAATAAAAATTAAACCCCAGCACGAAAACCAAAGCCAGTAGTACCGACGAAGTCCCACAGCAAGGTCACAGCACCGTGGGAAGAACGCGAGCTGTACTGTGGGTGTCTCACCAGCAATGCTGAGACGAGTCATCCTACGTAATAAAATGGTGTAAATCAGTCACGGTGCCCAGACTTAGTCTGTGGTGGAAAAAAACAACACTGCAAGTGGCAAACGATGATTACCATTAAAACAAAATGACACAAAGCCATCTGCAAACAAACCGACCTCCTCCAGCCTCTCCACAACTTGGTAGCACCATACCACACAAGCTGCAAGATGGCACTCGGGGGCTGACCCATTTGTGGGGGCAGTGAGGCTGGACTCCACAGGCCCAATGTGCATAATAAATTACAGCCAGGCCCCCCCATGACGAACAAGCCCTCCTACTTGAGCCCGGGCCCTGGACAAGTTCCCTGGTCTTCCCCCCGAAGCGGTGAGCTGAGACCCCCGTATCGGGCCACACCTTAAATCGGCTAAATTCGTAATGTGTAATATATACATAAAACTTTTGGGAAAAGAAGGTCAATCTGGTTAATTCTGTGTACCCAGAACGTACGTAATAAACTCCAGGTGCTCAGCTCTCAGGAGAGATTAACTCACGGCTGGTGTTTCATATAGCGCTGCTTCGGAGGAGCACGGGGGGGAGACCTACCGGATCATCTTGGCTGTCCTCACACAGATGGATATATTATGACAGCTTCACTGAAAGCCGCACGGTAGCCCTGCGTGCTTGGAGTTAACAGTGTTTAAAAATCAAAACAATGACTTTGACTCTTGGGGAGAAGCTGGCTGCAGGTCTCGATACCTTCTCATTTCCTCCGAAGGGGTTAGCATCTCAGCTAATCAGGATGACGAGACAGAGATGGAGACCTTCCAGATGGAGATCGACAAAGAGAGCAGGAAGTGCATGTTTCGGACTAAAGCGAGCAACTCTTGGACACTGGTGTCCCACGGCGGCATCCAGTGCACAGCTACGGAAGGGTAAAGATTTCCTTTACGTTCTATTCTTTGCACCCATCTATTGCTGCACAGCATGATTTACTCAGAACTGCCACTGATAACCAAGGCAAACTTGCAACAAACCTAGAATTTGTCAGGCATATACAGCAGCCTAACACAATGACATATAGTCCATGTGCATCTGTGACGACTGATTAAATTTCAAGGGTTACTTGAATTTCATGCTCTATTGCTAACTGTGACCCAGTCACCTGACGATAATGATTAGGCCCTTATTGCGCAGATCTTTACTCCAGCTCATTTTTTCTGCATTTAATATATCGACTAAAAGTACCAAATGCAAGCGTACTGTCTGAAATATCCAAGACCTTGACAAGCGCCAATTTTAATCGAAGATATGTGCTTCACATGAGAGTGGTCATAATGTTTTGCCTCATTGACATATGTGCACATATAAATATATGTGTGTGTATAATGTATATGTAAAAGTGAGATGGATAGAGGCCTTCGCGTCCAAAGCTACTGGTTACGGTTAGAGAGATCTCTTCCCATTTCTGGGCCATAAATGACCCACGTTAATGGTTTCTCAATGTGCTCAGGTCGCCCTTTTCCTGCTTTTGACATTTGTATGGAGCCCCTACCTTAATGAGCACTAACTGCCCCCCTTCTCTTTGAAACCTCTCACGTCCATGACCTCAGGGCCGCCAACACCATGTTCCAGATTGAGTGGCTGGGCCGCAGGGTGGCCCTCCGCGCCGGCAATGGCAAATACGTGTGCACCAAGAAGAACGGGCAGTTGGCCGCCGTCAGCGAGGCTGTGGGTAGGTGCTCGGGACCAAAAGCCCTCCAATGGCTGATCACCTTATGCTGGACTTCCCACATAGCCCGGTTAGATACCACATGGTACCATGATCATGCTCAGCAAATCTTATTACTGCTCAAACTTTTGAGACAAAATACTAGTGAATAATTTCACCTTGCAAATTCTTGGTGGTATATAGCAAAACAGGAATCAGGCAGATATGACTTTCCTCGACTTCACCCACAGAAAGTGGTTTATGCTGAAGGAGGAAGGCACACAATCGCCCCCTAGTGGTCATATGCCCAGGGTTCACTCTGGCGTTTTGTTCTGGAGAAGCACAGTACAGGGGGGGCTGTGGTCTGGACCATGATCCAGCATGGTAGTCTATCCTCTGAGAATTAAAGTGGGTAAATCAAGGCAGTGATTAGTTTAATAAGGTGGTTCAGTGCTGAGCTAGAATGAAAAAATCTCCAGGTTCCCCCAGCACATCAGAGGATCTTACTGGACTTTTCGGGATCTATCTCTGTCCTGGTCATGGTCTCCTCTCCTTCATCGGCAAAGGAACTGGCACATCCAGACTGGTGTCTGTTATACAAGTCAACAGGGCCTTTTCTAGTGTGCTGTTTGGTTATAGATAGACCAGGGTCCACATATCCACCTCACACAGAGCAGAAATCCAGCGAGTATTCAACCTAATCTTCACCATCTGCCGCTTAACGATGTCCATTGATAACAGAGAATTGTACATTCACTAGGAACAGGTAGGTGGCCAGTCAAGTACAGTTCGGGTTTAGGATGAAGGGGAAATGTAAAGCTGAAAACCAGTACTTGGGTTTTACAGTCTTCCACCTCCGTCTTCAGGAGAGGATGAGCAGTTCTTGTTGAAGCTCATCAACCGGCCCATCCTGATCCTACGGGGGGAAAACGGCTTCGTGTGCCACCACAAGAGCTCCAACATGCTGGACACCAACCGCTCCGTCTATGACATCTTCACTCTGCATTTCAACGACGGTGCCTACCACATCAAAGGTGAGCGCCCCCTGAGGGATCCCGAGATGCCACCATAGACGGCACCTTGCTCAGGTGACCTCCAGCAGGTACTGTGCGAACCTAATGGTACAGCATTTGCACAGATGCGAGTGGTCAGGAAATTAACAATGTTATCTAGTCAGCCATCTTCAATTCAGGAAGGTGGGAGACTCTCTGGTCATAACCAAACAATCAATCATTAACCTCAATCTTACAAACTTATCAAACCTTGTGGAAAATAATATGTTTCCTGATGTCATAAACAAAGCTAAGAGCATTCATGTTAATTGAGAATGACTTGCATACTAACTTTGACATGGCATGCCGGTGACAGATTGCGTTTGAGTTATGAAAAAGCAAACTGAATTCAAAAAAAGAAATCACTCATGTCATAAAATATAAGATTACTTGGAAATTAAGGACCTGCCCACAATATAGATGTGGCATATAAATTTTAACTAGCTGTATTTCTGCAGTAAGCCACCTGTACATCGCTCATGATATGCTGAGCAAGCAGAAAGCTGAAGCGGCTTGGATGTTTCAGGTGGTAGACGATCCAAACCTAACCTCCATTTAGTTGAGTAAACCGGTCAGCGTTTAGTTATGCCTTGCTGAAGTGCTGTCCAAGCTACATGCTTACAGATATTAGCTGTCGGAGTCGCTGTAAACGTGCACCAAGTGGAGAGTCCGAAGCTGACAGATACCATTTCCTTATGTTCTGTGTCACCTTCATTTCAGGTTAGTTAGAATGGGCAGTGGCATTTGTGTTTGACTCTCACTGTCATTTCTGCTGGCACTGAAGCGGACTGTGCTACACTTTCTCTGGTCATGTGGAAGCCTGATGAAAGATTAGTTAATAAATGCAGCACATGTGGAGCAGGGAAAAGGGACACTGCTCCTGTTATCCCTGGCCAGCTTATAGCGAGTGATCTTTCCTCATTCCCAGGTACCAACGGGAGGTTCTGGTATGTCTCCAGCAGCGGCCTGGTGTGCTCAGATGGGGAGACCCCCGAGGATTTCTTCCTGGAGCTGCTGGAGCAAGGGCGAGTGGCCATCAAGGGAAAGAACGGGAAGTACCTGCGCGGGGACCAGGGCGGCATGCTAAAAGGCGATGGTGATGCAGCAGACAGCTCTTCCCTCTGGGAGTACTGACCCCTGCTGGACACTGTAGGAAGTGGCAGTCGCTGGCTCTACCAGTGGAACAGATCAGAGGGGGAGAATGGGTTTGACCACTCTCATCTCTCTCTGTTCACCTGGGTTCTTCCCTAGAAAAGACAGTACAAGTCAAAGAAATAATTCAGATATGTGAATATACAGTATTTATATATTTTTCCTTGCCACTGTCCAACTTACAACTAAGGTTAAAGGTTCAGTTATTAACATAGGCTTTATTTCAGGGCACTTAGCCCAGGCACAGAATTCTAGAAGAGCTTTTAGGCTCATCTGCACTTATTCCTGACAATAAAAGAGTTCATCTCCAGACATTACTTTTCCTTGAAACAATCTGAAAAAGGGGCTAGTTGTAAGGACTTGGAAGTTATTTTTTATGTTTTCATCCACTTACATGTATATTTTGGTGGGGAGGAAAAATTGTTTGAAATAATTTCTAAGCTTCACGTCCACTTCTATTGCAGAAATATGCAATTTAAATCAGAAGGTCATTACATTTTCCAGTCCTGATGAGGTGGTAAACAAGATTCAGGATATTATCAGTGAACAGTTCAAGAAGAACAAGCATCATTGATGATAACAGGGAGTCTTCAAGGAAGTATTTCGGAGGGACAGAACCTTCTGGTATAAAAATTGCCTTATACCACCAAAAACATGAAAGACCTGCTCTTTGAAATCCAGGTACACTGGCACAGAATTGTTTGAAATGTATATGTAATGTGGTGGCCAGACCATCATAATGTTTGAGATGAAGGATTTCATTAATTCTGCTGTAACAGACAGGTCTTCCAATTCCTTAGTCGCTATGTGGCAATCCAAACCGTTGTAAAATGTCCTCAAAATGCTACAGACCCACTATGGTATGCCAAGGGGCCTTAACCAAGCTCCGCGGACCCAGCCACACAATTCCTTCATCTCTTCCCTGCTTACCCCAACCCTCTCCTTATATTGTCTACGTTTTGCCAACCCTAAAGTAACAACACCTTCCAAGGCAGTTTACAGTTAGAAGTTACAGTCAGTGTTGTAATAGTAAGCTTATCATAGACTAGTGATGGACAAAATGACACTTCCTGAACCATTTGCTGTATTTTTTGACCCCACTAGATGGCGCTCTCTTTTCCAAAAAGGGCACATGCCCCAAAGCAAGCCAAGAGCACCATCTAGTGGGGTCAAAAAATGCAGCAAATGGTTCATGAGGGGTCATTTTGTTCATCACTACAATGGACTTAACATATCAGTAGTAAGCAAGATCTCAAAAGATGTGGTCACCAGGATAATATATCAGGTTCCTCTGGAACATGAACCCTCGTACAAACCCCAAACGGAACCAGGGCTTTGTTACCTGAGAAACCAAAGCCAGTAGGTAGGAGCATTAGTCTATTACTTAACAGGATTTCATTAAAGTTAGAGGCAAGCTAGTATTCTTTTAGAATATTATTGTCTGAAATTGTTCTGGAAAGAATAAATCACAATAAACGTGACATTTCTCTTCGCTCTCATGCTGATGCAAGGTATTTGCGGCTGTGTTGCCTTCCACTTGGCACGGACGTGCCACACTATGCAATCTGTTCATTGACAATAATTACCAAGATTAATTTCCTTTCTTTTTCATGCAAACAGTTATTTTACAATTCCAGTTATCCACAGGTGAATATGGTGCCACTTGTTAATTAGATTTTAAGGGCAGCAGGCTACATAAAGGCAGAAATCCCATGCTGTGCAAGTTCTGCTGCTAATGACACTGGCAGTCATGTGTAAGGAGTGCCGATCTCGCAGCCGGTCTGCAGCATCCACAGCTTTGCCCCTTTTATATTAATGTTAATCGGTTTGACCTGGGTCTCACCATTGGATTTAAACCTCTCCCATCTCCTTAACCTTTCACAAACTAGTCCAAGTCCAACGTAATCCTTATATGCCAATCTTATACACCATTGTCAAATAAATATATTACAACAGGTGTAAGGAAAAAACAATTTTGGAAACATCATATCATTGTACAAACCAATATTTTCACAATTTATGTTAATGTAGCTATAACAAGGAAAAACTTATTGCTATTTACTCCATTGGACTGTTTCCTGATTTGAACAGATTAAATATAGAGCATAAAAGGAATATTAGTATGTGATGTGTACTTTGTTTAATTTTCCAGTAGGTGTCAGTCTTTGCACCCTCAAAACTGAGGAAGCGCGACAAACCTCTCAGGATGGACTATTTTACTTACCGTTACATAAATGTTACAGTCCCAGCATTACATAACCTTTTACATTTCTCCATATTCCAAAAATTTCATGGGTCACATACGCAGCACAGTAACCAGTCGGGGTCCTGCTGTAATAGGCCATGTAACAGCATGGAAGGGTGGCTGCATTAAATAAAGTCCCACAGTATAATATCCAGAGGCGTGAACTGGTATATTTAAGTCACTCTGAAAAAACAGCAATCAAATATGCCATGAATAATTGCAGTATTCAATCACATCAGCACCTTTCTAGAAATGTGCATATGTGGATAAGATGAAAGAGCGTGCTGCCTATACCATAAGTGCCAACATTCTGCAGATAACCACAAACCACAGACCACCAGTCACAGCACCTTGACCTCAAGGCAGACCCATCGCACTCGTGAAATCCACAGCTCCTTGATTTCTGCAAAACGGTCCATCTTCACAAAGACAGAGAGGATCATGGGAATATTTACATTTCATCTATACACACAAACCCTACGGCTTTAGCTCTAATAACGGACAGCAGCAATAAAAGCAGTACCGCCCCCAGAACGCTGCCAACTCCAATCCCAGGAACTCAATTTTATCCCTGTAAAGGGACTTCTTTAACTGACCCAGTAAATTCAGACAAAAAAAACTGTAAGTCTGTAAATGTGTTCATTTAATATTATTAAATCATCAAGATCAAAAGACTGAAGATATTGTTACCAACATTCACGTTTTTGCTGCCTCCCAGCTCCCTGCCAGACAGTCCACGTTTTTGCTCAGGAGCTGGGAGGGAGCAAAAACATGGACTGTCTGTGGGTCCCCGCGGACTGGGTTGAAAAACATTGCGCTAGAGCACCTTGTGTATGAAAGGATAAGGGACCCAGAGACATTCCACAGCTCCTATGGGTATCAGTCGTTAAGATGAGCTTCAGTAGAGGCACACGATCACCTTTAGGGGCTTTCCCGTGAACGAAGGCGGCACCACGTTCTCAGATCCGGTTTGCTGAAGCCTGAGTCCACCTGTATTCCCAGTCTAGCTTCACCATAAATAAACTGCATGTGACTCACTGGTAAATTTCTGCCAAAAGGAGGCAGTCACTCCTTTTACAGGGACTGTGGTGACTGATCCCTGACCTTTCACCACATGCTACAGTGGACAGTGGACTGCCTTCACACCAGAAAGCAACTTGAGGGAGAAATTAAAAATACCAGCTTCACAGAAGATGCATCTTCATCTGAAGTTCTTCTCACCAGGACCAGACATACAGCATCACTCCAAGTTCCTGTGTGAGCAAAAATTCTAAAGGTGCACCTCTAACACCCTCTACAGGGCAAAAGATGAACTACACAATTATAGACCTCAAGTTTACCCAAGTCTGTTGTGTAGACTGCAGCATGAGTTACTAGATTTGCAGAGCCCAGGTACAATTAGTTAGGACTATATACCGCATAAAGACAGCAACTGCAGGTTAACAATGTTTTATACATCATTAGGATAACTGGATGGTGGCGTGAAAAAATACTCCAGTGCCCCAGCACATAAATCCCTGAGATGGGAAGAGTCAGAGCCCATTGGAGAGCAGGTGCTTGTTCACAATCAGTTATTATTGTCAGACGTGAAAATGCCCCATCTAATTAAATAAGCATGCCATCCAGTTGTGCTCAAACTGCTTCTCTTTTTGCCATAGTAACCCATTACTCAGGATTAAGCCAGCAAAAGTTTACACTGATTTACTGGTAAGCAAATGGCATGTCTTACGTCTTTGTGGATATAAATACGCATATATCTGGTTTGGCTCTCAAACAGACTCTCAAATGCAAAAGGGGCAGTGAGCGCCTCAGTGTGCGAAGCCTCGAGGGCTGTGGGATGGTGGGGGCTGTGCCTGTGGGTCCTTGAGCAGGGCCCTTAACCCCCAACTCCATGGGGGCCGCTGCAAGTGGCTGCCTCTCACTGCCAGGCTCACTCTCACCTATGTGTGTGTCATAGAGGGCAAAACGGGGTCAGCGGAAAAAGAATTTCCCCACAGGGATCAACAAAGCGCCACTATTACTATTTTTTTTTTATATATATATATATATATATATGAAAAATGAAGAAAGGCGTCATCAGAAAAGAGAATGGATCGCTGCCCCTGCCCTGCTTGTTACTAGGGCCAAGGCTCTGTGCGGCAGAAAGGTGACGTTCTGCAGTATTGTCCCATACTGGTGGCTAACGAACGGAGGCTAGGCTAGCAGCCGCTGGTGTCATGTAGGGTGAGAACAGGCAGCCACCCCACCCCCGGCCCACTACCCCTCCAGCTCATGGCCAGACACGTCAAGCTTAACGGCATTTGACTCGAAACAACTTGGGACTCCCTCGCCAACATCAGGCGTCCAGCAGCCCTCCGCCGACGACCGGTAACTGACTAAATTTTACTCCTTTACATAAAACAAAGTTCACAGAGAGAATGTAGATCCATAGATCACTGGTCACTGGATTCAGCTGGATTCCCAACACACGTCAGAGGATGAGGAGGGGCTGCGTTCTCAGCTGCGTGTACACGTGCAGCAGCCTGTCCGCCGCTTGCCGCGTCATACCAACACCCAGGGACGCCTGATCGCGAGCCTCCCGGATCTCCTGTAAGAGTGCCTGCAGGAGAGAGGCAGACCGTTAGCCGGCCAGGAGTGCGGGTAATCCCAGAGAGCCACTACAGCAAGGAGGGATGGGGGGGATGCTCACTTCAGCACGCTCCAGAGCTCCTCGCAAGCTCCGCCCCTGCAACTGTGCCAGATCCCCAGTTGCCTTGGCGACCCCACCCAGGAAGGCCTGCAATCGAGACAGAGAGGACGAATCTGAGCCACGACACGATCAGGGGCAGCACACTGGGTGACTTTAGGTTCATTAAAAATGCCAAATAACCAGCTATTTTACGGTAAAGCATTTACATTA
This sequence comes from Mormyrops attenuatus, assembly GCA_026777985.1. Lineage (NCBI taxonomy): Eukaryota > Metazoa > Chordata > Actinopteri > Osteoglossiformes > Mormyridae > Mormyrops > Mormyrops attenuatus. The sequence continues at coordinate 2,916,573 of JAODKC010000045.1, read as the reverse complement.
CCAGAGGTGGAAATTTCAGGTCCAGACAGTAAAAATCCAGACCAGGATTTTGTTTCAACCAACCACTTGAGCACTATTTGACTGTGACTCTTTACGCTCAGCTGGTTGGTTGAAACAAAATTCTGGTCTGGACTTTTACTTTCTGGACCTGAAATTGCCCTCAATTACATATGTATGAATTCAGCAGATGCTTTTATTCAAAGCAGGGTCAGAGAGTCCATGGAGCAACTGGAGGTTAAGGGTCTTGCTCTGGGCCCTGAGACCTTCCCATCACAAGCAGAGTCCAACCCCCCCCAGTACCTGCAGGCGGTGAAGAACAGCATGATGCAGCCCACAGAGCGAGACCAGTGAGGAACTCTCCAGCAGAACCTCCACGACCAGAAGAGGCCCATCTGAGCTCACCTCCTCAACCGTCACCTGGGCCAACCGGGAAAATGATGTTAAGACCAGTAAATACTGACATGAACTCGCAGGTGAGCAGATGCCACAGACTAGAGACACACACCTCTTTGGCCATTAGCTTCAGGCGATCTCCTCGAGGGCAGCGGGCACACACCACAGGGGAGCTCAGGTCTGCTTTGGAGCGGTTACCAGGGCAGCTGGACACCAACCAGGCCAGCAGAGAACCACAGAGGGACGGGCCACCTAGCGCAGAGCCTGTTAACACTGCCCTCAGCAGCACCGATGACACCCTTAGAGTCGCAGTGAAGGGGCCTACCCCCCAGGACCCAGGACTAGGCCCACTGCGGCCACAACTCCACTGCTCCCACCTCCGGGCCCGCAGGAAGGTCTGGATGGGGTCTGCTGAGGAGCTCACGCTAGAACAGAAGCCATTGCCGTTAGCAACAGGTCCATCAATGTGCAGACAGTGCAGCCAGTCTAGGGTCACAGCATCAAGAGCCAGGCTGACCAACCCAGAATCTGAGATCAGCTTTGACCACTGGGTTCCTTTGAGCAGAACACGCTCAAGCTCCGAGCATGCCAGCATGCTTTGCAAAGAGTAAATGAGTGAAGAGCAGACCTTCACAGGAAAACGTAACTCATTCCCGGGTGCCAAGGGCAACGTCACTTCCAGGGTTTTACCAGGAGCCAGTTCTTCAAGAGGAAAGCTGTAGGTTTTGGTGGCCATGTCTTCCGAGGTCAAAGAACTGTATGAAGGTACCACCTGTATACACAAAGTCCAACCACATTCGAGCACATAGCTGCTGGAGTTTCCCAGAACGCAGCTTAAGGTCAAGGACTCTTCTCGCAGTAGGCTGACCCACTTGGTCGTAAGATGAAAGCTGATTGGTGGCTTGCAGTCAAGATGCCCCTCCCTCCCGTCCTGACTGGGCAGCAGCAGACAGCAGATGTTAAACACTTGGTTAAGTTTCTTGAGAGCTGTGTTCCTCACTTGAATACTACTTTTCAACAAGGATGCTCTGTGTAAAAAGAGAAACAAGTGACTCATTGGAAAGACGTACGTATCAAGTGTGAGGAAGCCAACACGGTATAAAACAAGTACAGCAAACGGAAACGGTCACAGGCAGGAATTACTGAATGCAGAACTCAGCCTCCATGTTCCTGGGGATTTGTACTGGTCAAGTACACTATATGGACAAACGTATTGGGACACCAGCCTGTCCAGCATCTCACTCTGAATCAAAGGGTATTAACATGAAGTTTGCTAGTACTTATGCTATAATAGCTTGGACTCTTCTGGGGAGGGTTTCCATTAGATGTTGGAACATTGCTGGTGGAATTTGCTGGAATTCAGGTTGGGTATTGACGTTGGGTGATCAGGTCCCTCTCTGAGCTTGTGTGGCTGCCACGTTACAGCCGAACTTGCTTCCAGATGTTCCCACTCCATAATTACTCCACTTTAGCGGCTCCAGCAGGCCAGAAATGTCGAGAACCGACTTGTTCTTGGAAGTGTCCAATGACAGTGCCAGGGTGACTAACCTCTTCTGTATGACCCGCACATTCTGCTGCCATTGTTTGGTGCTGCAGATTGCATGGCTGTGTGATTAATTATACAACTGTATGTCAGCAATGGGTGTGGCTTATGAGGCCCAATCCTTTAAATACTATGGGCGTCCCAACACTTTGCCCATACAGTGTACACTTCAACACCGAAGCTGAGATGTAAACACACTCCAAGAATTACACCCACCGCTCTGCAACATTCCCGATGCCAGCAAGAAGGTCCCTCATTTTTTGGCCGACCTGAGAGGTGGACAGCCTTGAGGGAGCCCCCCCCGCCGACCCCCCCAGTGGGGTTATCTGCAAGAGCCTCCCTCTGTCAGATGTGGCCATGAGCTGCACGGCACCTGGCACAGACAGAAAAGCGAAATCGGCGCACACAGGCACACGGCACAACCGCAGAGACACACCAGCAGGCAGGAGCGATGTGGGCGCCGCAGGGTCCGCCCCAGTGCAGCTCCATACCGCTAACAGCGGTCTCAAAGACAATACACCTCCATATCACAGCTTAACTGCATGTGTGCTACAACTGCACACATATATACATACAAAATATCTGCATTATTTCCCTGTAATTCAAGCAGCTCCCAAGATAAAAGGGTAAGTATTTTCACGCACAATAACAGGCACGCTACTGTGCAATACAGTCTTCAAGGGGACAATTTCAGTCGGCTCTAAAAGCCAATTAAATATAATGATTATAACACATTTATTGATTTAGCTTGGCTTTCGCCACTATCGTCATCCCCCATCTAAAGACATGTCAGAAGATGTTTCAGAAAGGCACCGGCCAAACCAACAACCCATGATTCTCAGCGACATGCATAAGTGCTTCTGGTTCTGGTACCTGTGAAGGCCGTTGTAGGCTTGGCCAGCGCTGTGACACCGCAGACGTTCAGGCTGACTGGGTTCTGAGAGGAGGAGGCGGGCTCCAAGCCCGTGGTTGGCTTCTGCTCTGTGCTGTCCAGCGACAGGGCCAGGAGGTCTGAGGCAGTGCTGTAGTACAGCCGTGTCCCGCTGAGGCAGGCAGTCACCACGGGGCCAGCTACACCCCACTCCCTAAATGCCAGCACTTTGCACCCCTCCTTCTGCTCAGCCAATACCAGCAGCACCTTACCAAAGCCGCCGACCACCGCCAAGGCCCCAGAGCCAGTGTCACCAGCCATGGAGATGCCGAGAAAGACGATAGGCTCCTCCAAGCTGTGGAGCACCTTCACTACAGGCCCCACATCCCCACGTTGCTGTAGGGCAGGCAGACTGCAAAGCCTCCCATCAGGCAGGCCGCAGACAAACATGGGCAAAGGAATCAGCGATGAGTCAACACCAAAGAGCAGGCTGAAGAGAGCTGGGTCCAGGACGTGGCATTCGTTGCCCTCTGGTGGCTGGGATGTCAAACTGCACCTTGCGTACACGCAACAAAGTACTGGGCGCTTAGCCACGCTCTCGCTCCTTGCTCCAATGGCACCCCCGCCTGCAGCAGTAGCAAAGATGTGGCGATCTGCGAGCTTTCTGTGCTGTGCTGCATTGGCCTCTGGGATCTCATAAAATTTAAACCGCCACCCGCCATCCGCCAGCCCCACCGTCACTAAGACACCGTCTGCTACAACAAAGGAGCTGACAGCAGGGTCTGCGATCACTTGGGAATTAGTGGCAACACTCCCTGAACCAGTGTCCTCAAACAAGGGGCACGAGGAAGACCTGTGGGGGAGACCACACAAAAAAGGCCTTTTGTGATTAAATCTATGAACTCTGTGTCATTAAAAAAAACGTTTATCCCCAGATCTTAATGTCCTAGAGTACCTGAGAAGCTGTGGAAGAGGGATGAAATGTATCCCGTCGTGCTCACAGAGAGCGTACATGCCTTGCTGGTTAGGACTCCGCACCAGGCACACGACAGAGCTGGGGAACGTGTGAACTGCCTGCAGGGTGACAGGCAGGAGAATACAAGAATATAGCAGGCAGCATCGAAAAGCAGAAATGGCAAGCACCACCCCCTCGGGTACTGCAAAATAACTCACAGTTCCAGCAGAGTAACTCTACATGAAATCACTGGCCTCCCCTGAGCTGTAATTATCTTTTTTGCTGTGAAATCATCAAATCAATCAGCAAACTTATTACATTTCTTTGCACCACTCTCCTTAGGAGAAATACAAAAATATTTTATTGTTCAAAAGACACATTTTAACAATCCTAGGGGTCCAGAGGATTGAGCAAACAGACACTACCTTTCCAAAAATCTAAAAATGTAATTTTAAACGATTATACCCATTTCCTAATATAATCATGTTCTTGAGTGTCTCCCCCAGGCACTGCAACCTTTTTCCACGGACATGCAGTTTAGTTTATAAATCATCCTTAATGCATGCTGTTGCCTCTGTTTGTATGCATTACATTCAGGGTTCTCCTATCTCCTTGCTAAATGCTCTAAGGGTACTTAAACATTGCACTTGATTACTGGTTCTGAGAAAATGGTTAGACGTTTATATGAATGCAAAAATTAACTAACTGTTATTTTGCCAGGCTCCGAACCCTGAACAGGATAAGCTACATTTACAAACGGTTAAGGAGAATGGATGGATGGATAGATGGATGTTATTTTGTCGCGAATTAAATTTTAGAGTTGAATTTCGTTTTATTGTCCCATAAACAGCGGTTTCTGAAGTAAAGTATCGCGTTTGATGAGGTTTAACGCACAGTCAGTTTAAACAGGTACAAATGTAGCTCAGCTGGCAAAATAAAATCACGCAACGTGACACAAACTCTGTGATTATGTAGTTTATAGACCTTCACGGTAGATCAACATGCACACAATTCGCAGTAGTGATGGGAACGTCACGCTTACGCAAGAAATCTTAAGGCAAATCCATATTATTCCATTATAAACCTAAAATGAACTACATCAGAAACTTATGGTGTAGTTTGCAAACCCTACAGACTATTTACAAGGTAATTAGACTGTTAGATACATGTACATGTGTGTGCAGGCTTGTCTCAAATAGAGAATCTCACCCCCGCCAGCTGACCAAGGTTGGCAACCCTAAAGAAGTGAGCTGAAAGTGAACCTGCTCTATAATAGTAATTACACCGCTGAAAGAGATTACGTCCGCCGAAGTACTTGCCTTCACCGTCTGCCCCTCAGCGCTGTGAAGGAAAACCAGATTGCTTCCGTTGCTAAGCAATAAGTCGGTCCCGGCCCAGACCATTGTCGCCGACCCAGTGGGACGATCCAAAGCGGCCAGAGACCTGACCGAACACCTCGATACCTCCATCACAACTCAGGATACCGGCTCCTACAGAGCGCGTCTGCCTGTTGTTAACCTCGTCATGAAGAAGCGGTCCGTATTTATTGACAAGACCAACAGCTGCTTACTAGTAGGTCAGTTTTAAAAAGATGATATGTATTACAGATGCAGTACAACTACCTGATAACTTGATGGTAAAATATACTTTAAAATGAGATTTCATTGATAAATAAACCCGAAATATTCTTCTTCTAAGCAAGAAACTTCCTCCAATGTGCCGCGCGCTGCGTTGTAACCAATCGCAGCCCCTCAAATAAAAAACTACGATTCCCATGATGCCAGAATGACGCTCGACGTACAGCTCCCGCCAATAGGAGCGCTCGCAGAAAATTTAAACCTGGCCGCTGACGAAGTAACCTGGATTATAATTAGTAGAAGCAAGTACGAGAAAAGAGGGAGATTTTAAACGTTGTTTCGAGACTGATGCGTTATACCACACAAGTGGCATTTAGTACAATGGATCTGTTAACTTACGAGGAAACTAAGATGTACTTTTATGAGAACAGACTGAAGACGTATTCGGGATGGCCGTTCGAGGATGGCTGCGCTTGTACTTCGGAAAACGTGAGTGTCGGGCAACGGGGTTGCGGCTCTTTACTCGGGGGTAAAGGTAACAGATGTCGGATTTGACGCCTGTGTTGACCCCCCACCCAGATGGCCAGGGCCGGGTTCATCCACACGCCGTCGGAGAACAGCCCTGACACGGCGCAGTGCTTCTTCTGCCTCAAGGAGTTGGAGGGCTGGGAGCCGGAGGACGATCCTGCGTAAGGCGGCTCGTATTTGCGGAGATGCACGTAACTGGTGCGCATTCGCCGCATATTCCGATACGTGCGACAATTTCTTGTCGTTACGGCGCAAATGCGTGCTTATTTTATACGCATTTACTCTGCTATGATAAGAAATTAAGGTGAGTTTTAACTTTTAAACCGTGGGTGAAGTACGAATGAGCTGTATAAAGGTACAAACGCACGACAATTTCTTATAGCAGAGAATATGCGTATAAAATAAGTACGCGTTTCCGCTGTTAGGACAAGAAATTGATGCACGTATCGCAATACACGGCGTAATTCCATCCGTATGCCTCAGGCGTTCAGGGCATTCCTTAGCCAGTGCATGTGTTACTCATACTGTTTTTGTAAGTATCTTTTATATATACGTGAATATGTCTGCATGTTTTGTGAGACTGTGTTTGACAGCTTGCTTTCATGATGAAATGTGGAAGTCTGATTTACTTGTGGAGGAAATTGGGGGGGCAGGAGTTGCCCATCCTGTAGTTGATGTGAGTTAATCACCTCCGTTTATGTTAAAAATAAATGGAGATATCTGATTCTTTGTAGTGTCTCTTTGAGAACAGCCATTAAGATACTCTATGTGAAAATACGTAGTGATGTTGGAATTATTTGGCAGCGGTGTATTGGTCTCTGTTTTCTGGACATCTACATGTGTGTGTTTGTGTTAAAGCTGCCCGTTCCTTCACATTGCAGGAAGGAGCACAAAGCCCATTCACCAGCCTGCAGTTTCATCACGCTGAAGAAGTCTGTGAACGAGCTGACAGTCGAGGAGGTCATCAAACTGCAGAAAGAGAGGGAAAAGTTTCTCATCGTAAGTGCCTGTTTGCCCGCCATCCATTGTGTTGATGTGGAAGGCTTTTGGTAGCGTGAAAGCATGTTGTCCTTTTGTAGGACTGCAGTTTGAACTGTCACATCAAAGATTTGTGATAATGGTGACCGTCACCTCGGAGCTGCCATAATGATGCAAAATTAATAAGCTACAGCTGCTGAAATTTGTGGTTCCAATTATGGGACTGCTTTAAAGAAACTCGCATGGCGATATAATTATGCTTCTGCAGTTCCTGAGGAGGACCTTGGACTCTTAGCATTCAAGGAAAGATATCAGACTAAGTGCCTGCTAGACATCTCAATTACAGTTTCATAATGAGGCCGCATTTCTTTCTTGCTCTTAGAATGCAGAACACACTAAAATACTATTATAAATCTATAGACAATATTAAAATTCACATTTCACAGTATTCAAGTGTTTGTCAGACTGGTCCATCGTACTGAATTGCATCATGTTTGGAGATCTCTAAAGATGGATGGAAGCGGTGAAGTGTCGGCCCCCCTTACTCCACGCATAGAACCTTATTGTGTCTGCAACTTTGCCGTTTCAGAAAAAGAAGTGCAATCACATCATCGAGAAATTCGAGGATGCAGCCAAATCGCGGAGGGCCGAGTTGATGAAAATGGCCATGGACAAGGAGTGACGGACAGCGGGTCCTGTGCGGACTCCAGTCCTCAGTGATCCTCCTGAGATCTTTAATTTGCTGTCTTTCATATTTGTGGAATTTTTTCGACTCTAAAGACCGCCTCATCCATTAGCTGAGATATGTATGCTTGTGTCATGTCTCTAGGCGGACAAATGCATTGCTGCACAGGCATTACAAGAAAAACATTTTGCTCCATGTTCAAAGTTCCACCTCCTGCTCCTTAACTGCTGTTGTCCTTGGTTACTGTGTGATTATGACTAGTTATGCAATCGTGGCTGTTTTCAGTAATGGCCCCGCACAAAGGGGTTTATTCTGTAGCCTGTGTGACTGTTGTCGTCATTGATTACAGCCCCCTCCTAATTTCCTGTCTGTCACTTTCATTTCCGTTGTTTGAGAATCTATTTAGTTTTCCAAAACTCCTGTGATGATTTTACTTCAGCAAATGCTAGCAGGAGTTTGTCTGGGATCTGTCAGAGCCTTTTTTTTAATATACACTTTTCTGTTTTTGAAATTCTGTAAATAAATTTGCGTACATTTGGCGACCTTTCTCTGTTGTTCATTTTCGGGAGCCGCGTCAGGGTTGCTTAGGTGATGGAGACGTGGGCCTTTCAGCTGCGTGATGCCAGGAAACTGCCTGCTTTATAAAACTGCATAAACTCAGGAAGGTGATGTGAGTTCATAGCTCCTGGGGCCTCCAAGTACAGGCTGCTCAGACAGGATGACAATAACCCACTAACCTTCATGCATTCCTACTTTTACAGTGTTATAGTGTTTTTAGTAATGGCCCATTTCTTGCCACTCACCAGAGTGAGCTACTTTTTTTTTTTTTTTTTTTTTTTTAGCTGTAAATAATACTGTGGGGAGCGTAAACCTTGAATTACTCACTCCTTTATGCTTGTTATTTTTTCCCTCTTAAATAACTGGGGTGGTGGCTCTCAGCTCCAGGCTATATAGACCTTAATCTCTGCCCCCTATTCTAGCACCATTACTGTAATGGCACCATCGGAGATGGTATATGAAGTTGCCTATGAAGATGGGTTCATTTTGGAGATTTGCAGCATCTGTTCTTATGGCTATGGGGTTGTGTCGGCAGAGATGCATGGCATACATTAAGTAAAATCCTGCTGGCTATTTCTAAGCCACGAAGTGCATCTTGTATTAGGCTGCAATTTGATGGCATGCTTGCTGGAAACCCATGGGTAATGCATATGTTAAGCACAACTGGATGCCGGTTAAGCACGTTTTTTGTCCACTTGTACTGGCTGCTCTATTTAAATAATTGGCTATAATGAGTGTTTATTACTGTGTGCCTTAACCGCTTTACTTGTAACTCCCGTTTGTGTCCGTATGAAGGCGATTGAGCACATTTAAATCTTTTTTTTTTTGTCTTTTATGCCTGGACATGTTTCTCAGACTATAATTGTACCATCAGGGACGTGGGGAGTTCTGGTCATTTATCTGCCTCCTGGAAAGAGATTTAATGGTTCAGGTGTTCTCCACTCTTAATCTGGTAACCCTGTCAACCAGAATGAACTGATGCTCGAGGGAATTATTCTGTTTTAAATGCGATGTTCATAAAAGCTGGTTAAACAGACCGAATGAGGCCATTCGGGAATTACATTCACAAAACATCGTGTAGCGAGACCCGAGTCATTTATCTGCTATTAGTCAGTTGAGCTTATGATCACTAAGCATTTTCTGGTTTAGAGTGAATTCCGTCATCAGCCGTTTCCGGCTGTATAATGAATCTTTCTGCTAAACACACCCAGAATAATGTTTCTCGTAGCCTAATTGTTTCATGAATGACAGTTTTTGGCAGATTCGCACATATTCTGGCGCCACCTAGCCTACACATTTCATTCAGAAATCTCTAGTGAATTTTGGGAAATCGATTTATTACGGTGTGGCTGTCGATTTTTCAGATTAAGTAAGTTTAACGTAAGGATTACAATTTCGGTACAATAAATGTCTCCTAATGTTGTCAGAAGGCGCCTATTTTGTAAAAGCCGGATCTTCATTATCTTTGAGCGATGTTTTTCCAGATTTAATGTAATGACATGGCGTTTATTAAAATTTTCATCAGTGGGAGAAACGGCGCTAATTTATTCGGCAAAGTGAACGTTCTCATTTCTTTTTCCGGCGTACAGTCCTTTTTCACTTCCGAAAGCCGGGTGTTGCTGCAGTAATGCGTAGTTAAATACAGGCTAGACAGACTTACAGGAAAAAAAAATCTCTACTGGCCATCGTAATAAAAGTATCTTATGAAAACCCATGTATTATATTTCTAGCCTATTTTATCCACCACACTGTGCACGCGGAATATGTCAATGTGTAGGGGAAAGCTTAATTATAAGCTAATTTTGCTGGTTTTCTTAAAGTCCATAATCGTCGAATGTGCCCTTTTTTAAAAAGCCGGAGATTATGCTTCACTTTTGATTAAGCACTGATTGCACACCAGGCCGAGCCTCATCAACAGCATCTTTTCCTTTCATATATTTCCCCCTGGAATATCATGTAATTTATGCAACAATGACGTGGGCCACAAGTTTGGGAATTCGTCGCTTTCGGCAGTCGACTGAAGGGTCCATTTAATTTCTCGTCGTTACAGTCATTGCACCACTGTAACCCTGACAGGTGCTTGGTTCAGTGCACACTTAGTCATAAAGTGCAAGTACATTACACTGAGATCTCAAGACAAATCTGAACTCCACATCTCCATAAAGGTCTGATTAGTACCACTACGGCTCTTAAGTTATTTCGAGAGAGAGAGAAATAAAAGGCAGAAAAGGGACTGAATACGGGTGCGGGCAGTCCATGTGCGTCATGCCACTTTGCGCTTAGGAATTGTCTGGGCATCCTTGCCGGTGTTACAACCTCCAGCGGAAGGATGAGACTGAGCTACGGAACAACGGTGGTTACGGCTGGCATCGCTGGCATCATGAGCTTCGGTCTGCTGGCTGCAGCAATCGGGAGCGAGTACTGGTACATCATAGTGGTGAACAGACCCAACGAGACTGACTCAGAAGACCTGAATTCCCATTCTGGGCTGTGGAGAATATACGAAGGTAAACTTAAGGATACTGATGCTGATTTATAACGCGTGTTACGAGTTAGGGAGATAATAGCTATTGTGAGTCTATAATTGTCTGTGTTAAGTCAGTGTGACGGAAAGAACCGACAAAGGTTTGATGCAATCTTTAGTTAAACTGTGTACCCTATATTTGAAGGAATATTAAATTGCAAATATATAGATTGCTGAACTGTGCTGATAAGGGTTTACAACAGGTCCCCAGCGCGTTAAAGTCGCAGAAGATCCCTGCAGCCGTACACCTGAAAATAACTTAACATTAGCTTACTCGGTTGGAAAAGACAATAAAATCAATTAGATCATTTGCCACGACGACGATATTATCAAACTCGCGGGGTGTCGTACGGCATGGTACACCTGCATTACAGGAGTAAACATTCCATCATGATATGGATTTGAAGTGAAGAGTTTTTCTTGATTTATATTATAGATAAGCTCAAAAGCTGCCCGTTTAATTTGACCAATTTCTAAGCGCGTTTCAGTATTTTGTGCCTTTGCACTTCAGCTATGCTGACACTACAAACCTAAGCTACTACGGGGGGAGCTGTACCACTATTATAAAAGCCGTCAAGGACGTGGCAGGAAACGGCGAATGACCTGCCTGCCTGTGTCTGATTTGAAGAGCCGCTCCGTAAATATGCGAGGTGTTATGCCGAAAAAGGCATCCCTGCCGTATAATGCATGCTGGTCTCTAAATGATCGATAGGTCGCTGATCTGAAATGAGTGGAGCCACTTTGTCGAGTTAGGCTACCGTAGTGGTAATCGATAGCCATAATCCTAACCCCCAAAAAACCTCTGAAACCCTAACCCCCCCCCCCCCAAAAAAAACTATGAAACCCTAACCCCTAAAAAAAAAAACCCTAACCCCCCCCAAAAAAACCCTAAGACCCTAACCCTAACACCTGAAACCTAACCCTAATCCCAAAACGGTGGAAATGCACATGCGCGCAAAGGCTCGATAACGCGTCTCGATAAGTAGCTTAACTCATCCGAACACCGGCATGCATTGTACGGCAGGGATACATAACACCTGCCGGAGAGGACGCGGCGGCTCCTGGGTGTGTGATACCCGGCGGAAACGCACCTTTCGCACCGTGCCGGTCATTTGTCCAGCTGTGATCTTTCCAGTTTGAGATTCTTGTCGCCTTGATCGCGACCGTTTTACCAAATATTAGCTAATAGCCCATATAAAATAGCGTTGTGCGTTTAGTTATTCATATTTCTTGCTTCACGCGTAGTTAAAAATGCTGTTTACTAGGTGTATATGACCTACAGGTGTAGTCTAGTTATTAAGATATATTCGACACATAAAACGAAAAGACTACATAGAACCTGTAGATTAAGAGCTGTTATGGTCTTACAGAATTAGTAGCACTGGTTTGTTTTATGCAAAAACAATTAAAAGAAGAACTGGTCGTTGTTTTCATGTCTCCTAAACGCCAGATAGAAATGTGATGTTAACACTTCATCTCGTACAATGTGAAGGTAAGAAAATGTAATTGCGTCCTTCTCCCGACTTCCCCTCCGCTCTGGAACATAAAGCACGATTTGAGCCGCCCTATAGATACCATTTTTTATGGGAAGGTGTACGAGATATTTGAAAGATTATAGGTATACTTTATGACAAATGAATTACTGCTCTAGAATGCATACTAGCAGTACTTAATTTGACTTGTGTAAATTAACGTGGGGTCTGTATACAGATGGATGCAGATACGGGTAAGGCGGATTATTACAGTGTCCCCTAACCCTCGCCATTACAACAAAGGGAGTCAATTTGACAGCTCTTAATTATTTACATTACTTACATGAACTTTTTTTTAATGACCTACACCGAAGCAAATGCACCCTGAATTGCAAACTAACAGGCAAAAACAGACCTTGCTACTAAGACAGACACCACAATGATGCAAACGAAGGCATAGTCAGTAGGTTATAGTCAGTAGGTTATAGTCAGTAGGTCATAACAGCAGGTTGCACACACCGTAAGTATCTACAAGTGACCAGAGACATGTGAGGATGCGACAAGGATCACGTTCAACACAGGTAAGTACAATACACGACTTTCAGGGCATGACACTGGTATTTATATTAGGACTACAGAGACAAGAACTATTTGCAAGGCTATTTATGCAGAACGTGCTGGGAGATGCACGTGAGCTCCCGCGTAAGGGAGCCATCTTGAAGATGGGCATTTCTCAATACTAAGAACGCGAAGATCACGCTTGCTGTCTTGCTAACGTGCCACACAAGAACAAACTTGGCATGCAGTGATTCGTGGGATTGGTCTCGGGTGGCGAGGACGCAACCAATGCACGTTGACATTTGGAGCGGGGGCAAGAACGACATCCAGGGATTTTCACCTTCATGGAAGGTAAGGAGCGTGCGCTGATTACAGTGCAGTGCCGCACCCAGCACACGACAAACCACCACAGGGATAAGAGTCTGAGTGCGGCCATGTGGCGGATGATACCTCAGCACCACACTAGTCCAAATGGACCAGTTTGAGTTTTTTTCTGGTGGCTGGAGTGCCAATCCTGCCACCAACCTCCTAGTTTCTCCCCTGTCAGTTGGAGGACCTGCTTGTAGGGCCGGATGTAAATTAACGTCACACCCAGGATGAAGCAGTTGCAGGTTAAGGGCCTCAAGTATGGCCAAGTTCACATATTTGAAAAACACCCAAAACAGTTCCATTGCAACATAATACATATACATAATACAAACGTAGGATTTCAGGAATGCTCAATGACCGCAATTGGACCACAGAAACACACAAGTTGCATGTGATTTTCTTCACTGAATACTTGCTGGGATGGTCATATATATATACAAAGACACAATAGGCCCACAATATCAGATGCATTGGTCTTTACAAAAAAGATGTTCATTGTGTTTTCTTATTAAATCCAAATATAGTGAGGATAATGCAATATGAAGGAAATTCGTTACATCGTCCTGGATAGTTTGAATAGTCATGCCGTTATTTGGACATTCTGTTTCCCATTAAACTGCGGAAATTTATGGCATGAGGCTCAGATGGACATTTTCGTTTGTACTTTACGTTAGCTTTCACTACATCATTTGGAGGGAAATAGTTAATTTGCATGTTGTAGTTCCTGGCAGCGTCAGTCCTGTAATGTCTGCTTGTATTATTTCCTGCCCTTTAACTCGCTAGCTGTGAAGTCCATGTTTCCTTACGTGCATCACCCCTTGTGTCTGTAGTTTAGACGCACGGACCAGTGGAACTGAATAAAATACTATTCACCATCCAAAAGGCTCCACGCGGGCAGTTCTTTAAGCGGCTGAAGATTCTTGAAGGTCCCATAAACATGATTCTCTTGCATAACATAAAATTTTCTTCTGGGTGTAGGGACCAGAGCCCTTCTAAACTGGCATTATGTTGTGGAACAGCCCAGGACCGCTATTGGAAAATGCTAACCAGAAATTCAGATGTCATTGGTCCACCATTAGTGTGTAGCCCAGGGTGTTATGTCCGTGTCCATAAGGTTGTGGGTTTGAATCACATGACTAGCTGAGTAATCAAATTGCTATTAGTACCTGAGTGCTCCAGGGGGTGCTGAATGGTAGCTGACCCTCCTTTCTGGCCACAAACTTTCCTCACTTGTATGTCACATAATAATATAAAATATCAAAACTGCATATTTTACTGAAGAATCAAAGGTTAAATGCCTCATTTATGGGTTCAACAACAGTTGCCCTTCTGGGACTTGAACAAGCAACACGCAGGTTACAAAATCCATGTTACCAGTTGCAGCGCTATCCTTTAACGCTGTGTCCAGTTTAATGTGATGGGTGCCTGCTGATCCCTGCCCTTGGGGATTGTGCTTAAGTGATTTGGTTCAGGTGGTGAGAGCTGGTCCAGCTTGGGGGGGGGGGTCGTTGGTGGACTGCTTAAAATACATTAAGTTTAGAAGTAAATCCTGGTGTGACATACCTCTCCAAATATGGCGGTCATAACACTCTGGAGCAGGGGCGGGTGCCATTCAAGGTTAAACTTTTTTTTTTATTATTTGAAACCGTTTTTTTATTATTATTTCAGTTCATTTAAGAGTTTAATTAGTCATTTGAGTTTGTTGCACCTAGAACCAGTGACTGGAGACTGACTCTCTGTATAATGATTTTAATGACCACATTATGGCCTGAGGCAGAAAAGGAAGCACTATTCATCGTCTGAGTTCTCAGAGCACCATTTGGAGGGTTTTTATGCTAATGCCCGATTTGCCACACAGCTAATAGACTCTAGAGCAGTATGTTAAAGGCGGGGGGGCAGCCTATCCTCCAGATGTGTTTAGTATGAGGTCCCTGAGTCTGCATTTCTGGCTGGGGAAAGCACTGAACACCTGATTTTCACTCTAATGTATTTGCAATGATTTCTATGCACTTTGCAAGGTCTTCCGGCCGAAGCCAGGTGAATGAAGGCGTAGTGCTTACGTTACATTACAGCCAGCTAAAACTTAGATTCTGCCTCTGTTGGGACAGTATCGCAGAGGTGTGCGACAAACACCGCCCACAATCTCTGTTACTGCACTCCTGTTAATCTGTCTTAATGGGATATGACTTTATGCATGAATGTCCAGCAGCTTCCTCCCCACCCGTAAAGATCTGTTAGCGTGCCCACGATTACTACTCACCTACATAACTAAATCGCATTTCAAGGTATTGCATTTTTAAATTTAACGACATCGCAGACATTTGCTTCTGCATCCAATCGACCTCCTAATAGTTTGCTTTCCAATGTGATCACCTGGTGTGCCTCACAAATGTAACAACATCATAGCAAAGCGATTGAGAAAAACTAATTAACATTGGAAATTCGAGGCAATGAACAAATTAAGGTGTGGGAGATTAATGCGAACCGATCTCCTGAAGGTAACATAGCAGAGGAAACAAAATCCTTTTAAAACATTTGTAATCACACTGAAACACAGCATCAACCTTTCCTAAGCTTTATTTGGAAAATGTCCTGGTGCATTTCATGTAGATATCCATGCCGTGCATGGATGATGAGACGTGGTGCCTCGTTAACGTACTGTATCTCTGACCTCAGCGTACTACTGTATGATTGCAGGCAAGGATGACATCGCCTACAACATCTACTCATTCTCTGCAGACACTTCCAAGTATTCGGATCTCGAGAAGCATCTGCTCAGTGAGTGCAAGGGCGCGCCCTGGCAGCAAGGCGGAGAACTGCATGTGCCAGCCAGTGTATGTCGTCTGGGGCGCAGTTGGATGGGGCAGACGCCATGCCCGGACTGCAGACATCATGCAGGGCAACTTCCTCCAGCCCAGTGATGTAGGGATCCAATTATTCAATACAAAACATGTAAACTAGGTGGTATCGCACTGGGAAGGGGACATGTTACATGCCACACATCTGCCGTCTCCATGCATCAGTGAAGACTAGCTTTGCGCCATGATATGGGCCCAAACACATGTGAAAATCCCAAAGCGGATGAACTGCCTCCCATGTACAATCATTCTAGCTAGGCTCTAATGAAAAACCGGCATTTTGAAAGTAACTGGCAGGAACAGGAACATGCGTCTCCTGGGTCTCCTAACAGATTAATGAGCCATAAGAGGTCAATCATCAGATTTCCATGACAACAACATGTGTAGTGAACACATCCATCCAAGTTTTCTATCGTTTGATTGGTCGAAAGAAAAGAAAAACAGTGCATAGTATACGCAGTTGGTATATTTGTATTACTTGGTGTGTAGTGACAGTTTTGACTTGTGTATTCTCTTTATTAATAGACAGACACTTAATGCTTGTGGCTTGGGTGTGTGTGTGTTTGTGTGTTGTGCATTTATGTGCAGTGTTTAGCTGTGTGTGTATGTTTAGTTGTAGTTATGCAGGCATGTGCCTGAATTTGCATCTGCATGTCTGTTAAAGGGGCAGTTTATCCCAAAACTGAAAAATGCTACCTAGGTAGCAAGATGAGACTGATCTGGATTTGAAACAGATCAGGACCATATATGGGTCAGATTTACATTGAATGTTACCAAATCTGGGCTGTATCTGCACCAGAGTCAAAGGTTAAATTCAGATGTGGCCTATATAGGAACAGTGAGTGGCTCAGTGGGCTGAGTCTCTCTACCTGTGATTTGATGGGTCCTGGTTTGAGCCTCAGCAGAGGATGCTGCCTATTGGTTGACCCTGCACTGTGACCTCCAATGGAGAGTAAGATGGGGTCAGTGAAAAGAAGCCTTCCAATGTATTTGTGTGAATAAAACTTGTCAGGCTTGTTTTTTCCCAGACTGACTACAGACTAGTTCTACTCCAGGTTCCTGCTTTAATACCCATGTCTGGTGAGTGGCTCAGTGGTCTAAGTCTCTGTGCTTATGAGTTGGCGGTCATTGGCTCAAGCCTCTGCAGAGGATGCGGTCTATTAGCTGGCCCTGCACTGTGTTAAATAACAAACATGCATCATCAGTACAAGAACATGCACCTTAGAATGCTTCACTTCACTGACCACATGTTACTCTCCATTGCTTGGGAGTCACAATGCAAGGTCAATGAACGTGCAGTGTCTGCTCCTGAGGCCAAGGCTTGAATCCACAATCTTCTACTCACACTCACAGAGACTTAGCCCACCAAGGCACGCACTGTATTTGAATTTAACTTTAGTCTCTGGTGCAATTACGGGCCAGGCCAGATCCAGTTTACGGGTCTGTGGCGATTTCTGAACAACATTTGGCCCGGATCCAGTTCAAACTCATCTTGCTATGTGGGGCGAGCGCTCCCCAGGTTCTTAGTGCATGAGCTGCACATCTGCTAAGTGACTGATCATAGGTATATGGTGAGGCGAATGCGCCGGATCTTCAGCGTGCATACAGAACGACTGTAATCATTCAGAACTCTGGACAGATTCTGATACAGACTTTCCTGCCCGAATGTCACTGGCACCCAGATTTAAGGAGACGCAGGCAGATCTGGCCCAGAATCAGTTGCCATGTGGGTATGTTTTAGGGGGGCTTTAGTGCTATCTATCCATCTAGGTTGTTCTGCTGGCAGTTGCCTAGTGTTGGGGATATTGGTCGTAGGAATGTCGGGCTTCTCTGGAATATAATGGGAGTCAATGGTATTCTTTCTGTGGTGATTAAAGTGCCAAAAATTACATCAGAAAAATTAAGATACCAGCACAAGCACTCCGGCACTTCTGCGCAGTGATACGATCAGTGTGTGGAGTTTGGTGTGTTTTCTATTGGTATTTCTGTGCTTTGTGTGTATAGGTTTGTGTCTTTGCAGAGTTTATTTGTAAATTTGGCAAAACGTGCCTGTATGTTAATGCCATCATATCCCTCATCTGACTCGGTGCTCTCTGGCGCCCCCCACAGGCCTGCACAAGGTGATCGTTATTCTGCTGCCCCTCAGCCTGGTGCTGCTGGTCTTCGGCGGGATCTTGGGCCTCGTCAGCTCACTGGCCCGGAGCCGCACCCTGCTCATAGGGACCGCTGCTTACCTTCTGCTTTGCAGTAAGTGCCCACCCTTGGTCAGGGCGAAACCGTGACATTGCAGGGCCGTTTTTCCACTTGCCAGCCACCTGAAGGTTTTCATCAGCCCCAGTTTTCATCTCCGCATCTGTGCTTATCACGGCTGTGCACAGCACTACGGAATGTGTTCTGAGTGCTGCTGGAAATAGCCAGACCCCCCCGTGTTTTTCTGGACACGGGCAGCTTCAGGCTCATGTGACAAAGGCGGCTATTTTGGACCACCATTCCCGCAAGGAAAAGGGTTTGCGGATAATTCGTGTATCAACAGGGTGCCGGCTGCTCGTCCTGGGTATTGGCCAAATAGAGGCGAGTGTCCTGCTTAGGGGGGTCGTGGTGGAAGGGAGCCGGTGCTGGGCTGTTAAAGTCGACCCGGTCACAGTGAAGCCCCTCATTTTTGGTGGTGGAGACGGTCACACGTGTTGTTGCCATGTGGAGCGAATTGGTCTACAGGCATCAGCCTGTGGTCTCCCTTTCTCAGTTCTCTAAGGCTCAGTGGGATGGTTCAAGCACCATAGCATAATAATCTCCGTCTAAAGAAGCAAGCAAACCCTGGGAAAGATTTTTGTTGACCCGACATTTATCTACCAGCATTACAACATAATGATGTGCAGGACTACTATGCACATCTATGCACTACTATGTTTCCATTTGATTAAACCATTCAGATTACCAGCCCACAGTAATCCTACCCAGGTTGTGTTTTGAAGTCTTATTTCCCATTGGCTGCCATAAGGGGCCCCTGACTGAACAATTTTGTAGAGAATCAAATGTAGAAGTTTGTCAGGTGGTTTAACTAAACACAGCAACACCAGCATTGTTAAAGTCAAATAACTGCATAAATTCTGTGCTAAGTGCTGAAACATGCTCCAGCCATTAAACCGGAGAGCAGGTATTCTGTGGACGCCAAACATCTGAAGATGCCGTTGAAACTGAAAATACAGGGTTAAGGACTTTTTCCTTGAATATCCATCAAAGGGCTGTTGATCCGACTGTCCCCGAGAACACAAGGCATCATAAACTCAGGCCGTCATAACCTGCGACAGCCACAGGGCAAAATTCTGCCCCCAGCGGCACCATGCGGATGCTTAATGCATGGATTCAGCTCCACGGCTCTGGAGCAGCACCCATCTGTTCCGCCTGGGTCCAGCGTCGCAGGGCAGCTCTGGCTACAAAGCGCCGTTCTGCGTCCCCTGTGAGCGCAGGCCGTGCACCCGGCAGAAATGGATACAGATCAAAGCTTGGAAATTTTACCTTCAGATACAAAAACTGAAGGAAACATGCACTGGTCTATGAGGAGTTAATTGCTGACAGGCCCTTTGAAGATGCCTGGTGGGCTTTCCTGTGTGCTCTTAGCTTCCAAATAAAGCCATTTATTTACTGCTGCCCCATGCCATATCCCATGAGCCTTTTCTGCTGTCAACAATCTGGCAATTTCTATCTTACATGAAAGAAGTGGGGGTTTTGGGCTGGAAGGAGTTCATAAATGTCTTCTCTGTCATAAAGAAAGGAATTTCAGTTGGGCATGCAAATTATTGTGCTTTCTTTAGACAAACAGGAGACCACAACACGCCAAACCACCATAAATGGGAGACCACAGCAGGCCAGACCACCATAAACTGGAGACCATAGTGGACCAGACCATTACAAATGGGAGACCACAACAGGCCAAACCACCACGAACGGGAGACCATAGTGGACCAGACCACTACAAATGGGAGACCACAGCAGGCCAGCCTACCACAGACGGGAGACAACAGCAGGCCAGACCACCACAAACAGGAGGACAAGGTGGGCCAGACCACCACAAACAAGAGACCACCGCTCAAGATGATAGCCATTCCGGTGGCCTATCAGAAGAAACCCAGGGTGTGATGAATATGACATGGTTCTCACACACAGACGCGATTGTGTTAAATTTATTTATAGACATCTGGAATGACCATCATAGCTAAAGGGATATTCAACTTAGGCTGCAAATAATTTCTCATAAATTGATAATTTTTTCATCACCGGGCCATTTTGTACAGACCCAGAAGAAAATTGCCTCTAGCCTTTGAGGAGGGACCTGTCCATTCTTTGTTTTGCGTTTTATTTATTCCTTCATGGACAGATTCTGTGTGAGGCAGTAAATATCACTGCAGTAACTTAAATGTAATGGTTTCATCTGCAGGACCTTGGCCGAGCTAACAGGGGAAGGAAAGTAACCATAAAGCAGCCCCCCCCCCCTCCCGCCACATCACGGCTGCGTGGCTGAGAGCCGCCAAGCACTTTATCATCCACTCAAAAACATTGTGTTTTTGATTATACAAGCTTTCTTCCAATTAAATTCCATTGCATTTGGGTAATTTAGTATTTATAATTTAAAAGTCTTAATGGGTGAGCCGATTTTACTTTCATACCAGCAATACTGTTGAATAGCACTTGAATGATTGCTTGAGTTCGATTGGCAGTGCCCACCAGCGAATCATCTTTTCCTCTGCTGATCAGGTGATCAGGAGGCTCTGTAGATATTCAGAGCTTGTATTCTGTCCTCGGCCGAACGGCATTCGAGCTGTACATCAAAGCACCACATCCTGAGAGACGGCGCCAACCTCAGGCATCATCAGTGATTTTCAACCGACAATGTCAATGGCAAGTGCGGGAATTCGGGAATATAGCTGTTGATGGAGGTTCTCGACATGGACACTGCCGTGTAAGGTGGTGTTTACATGCTTTACCTTTCTCAGATTCCTGGCTCTACAGATTCTTACTGTTACAACAAGGAAACAGGAGCAGGTAAGTAGCAGATTAGATGTTAGCTGCAATGTGAGACCATGTGAGAGACTGACCGCCAGTGCTCACTTTAACATGCTGACCTTAATATGCTGACTTTGATCTAGGTCAGCTGTGCTGGGGGACAGGAATCAGGCCGGCTGTGCCGGGGGGGAGCTAGGTTGGTTGTGTCGAGGGGGGGTTGGGGAGCTAGCTGAGAACCTACTCCTTAGCGCCGCCGAGCAGAGAAGTGTCAGGAAATGACTCCGGTAACCCAGGCAACTCATGGTAGAAAAAGAAGCATCCGGAAGATGCGGCCCCCTCCAGCCGTGGACGTCAGCATCTGGAGGGCAGGTGATCAGATGAACCCGACGCCTGTCTGAGGCACCGTCCCATTTCCCGTCATCCATGAAACAGGTTATTGTTATGGCACAGCACACAGCCAGGGGACTCAAATGTTACGCAAAAATAGGTCTCCGACAATCTTGGCATTCAGCTCATGCATCCACAGGGTGGGGAGGCATGGGGGCTCGCTGAGAAGGTCAAGGGGAAGCTTAGCTCAGAAAAAGACCCCCCTGGGTGGCCACGACGCGGTGGCGTGGGGGGGGGGGGGGGGGGGG
>JAODKC010000045.1:2872062-2885992 GCA_026777985.1 Mormyrops attenuatus | reverse complement strand
GCCTAGGGCGCCAACTTCTGAGGGGGCGCCGAACTGCCAGCAAATTTAACTTTGCCTCAAGCGGGGGGGCGCTGGCGGTGATGCTCGCCTAGGGCGCCACACCGGCTAGGACCAGTACTGATTTCAACCCTGAATTATTTGATGGGCCAAACTGAAATATTGCAAATGATGTTCAGATACTCTCCAGACCTTCCATAGGGGAGGTATGAGCGTGATTCTGTGGCTGGTTTCTCCCCTGAACGCATGCGCCGAAGGGGGCGCTGTTGCCTCACACTTCCAGGGAATATCTCCTCCACTGTGTGTAGTGACTCCCCAGCCTTGTGCCCTGTGCTGCGTGGGCTGGGTTCCAGATACCCCCCAACCAGCATAAGCGGTAAGAAAACGGATGAAACTAAGAAAATATAAAATAAGAAATTAAACAAATGAGAAACATCGACAGCGAGCTCCATAACGAGGGTGTGTATAATTTGCATGTACACATTAATGACTCCGTCAGAAACGGCATTGAAGCCAATAGTAATGGTCCGTAATAAAACCTTCATATAATTTCTAAAACATCACACGGGCGTTGGGGGGGGGTATGACCAAGGTGAGAATTTGTCAGGGGGTCCAGAATTTCTAGCAATTATTGTGCAATTATAAAATACGATTAGCAGATGAGAGTGTCCATTTAGTGCCGTATTTAATTCTGTAATAAAAAGCACGATGCCCGACTCGAACACGAGTCAGTCCACGCCGCTCCAGGCAACTTCATTTAATTTCTACAACCCAGTCTCTGCAAAAACATAATCGAACACCAGAGGTGGCAACCACTTGAGTACTATTTGACTATGACTCTTCACGCTCAGCTGGTTGGTTGAAACAAAATCCTGGTCTGTATTTTTACTTTCTGGACCTGAAATTGCCACCTCTGTCGAAAACTATGATGTGCGATTCATTACGTTTCCCTCCTGACCTCTGCAGGACAGAGCAACCGCACCCCAATAACACCCAGGAGTGCATGGCACAGCGTCTGGGATCACGGATTCCAGGTAAGTTCAGTGTTCAGTGTGTGAAGAACATTAATATTGTGGTTTTGCCTCAGAAAGAAGAATGGCTAAATAATGTGAATCTGTTCCGCTAATGGGGTCTAAAAAAGCAAGGTTATTCTCCAGAACGGGAATGACAAAAATTAACTGAATGTGGAAATAAAACAGTATAAACAACCCGCTATGAGTTCGTCACAAAACAAAAGCAGCAAAAGAAATAGATTTTAATTAACAAAAACTAGTTTACAATGTCGTCAATGTAAAAAAATGTAACAGTTGAATTGAAGATAATGACCATTACGGTAACAGTGTTATATACAAGAACAGAGGCGATATTAGGTAAATGAACGTGAAGTATTCATGAATTCGTCCACATGATGTCGCTCTAACACTAAACGAACAACAGAGATCGTTATACGCGCGTGCGTTTGAACGGTGTTTTCTGTAATTGCGAAAAGAATGAACATATAAATGGAAACAAACTTATCACAACACCAGAACTCATATCCACTCCTAAACGCGATGGAGCTGTCTTTTACAACATCTTATTGGTAAAGATTGCACAACGTATGGTGCACAAATCGGGTGTAATATGACTTTTCCTTTAAGAATGGGAAAGAGAATTTCCTGAAACCGCTGGACTTAAAAAAAAAAAACTTGACTAATCGGAGATCATGATAGCGGCTATGTGCGAGCAATGGAAGAAGGCACTGTAATAGCTCAGTGTAACAGCACTGTGACCGAAAGTCTGGCACTCGCAGCCGTAGTTCACACACCTGGCAACGGCAGTCATATTGAAAGTAGCCTCCGTTTAAAGTTTGTGTACTTGCGTAAAGAGACCTAGGGGGGTTGGGAGGGGCTAGTGCGGAAGAGCTGAGATAATGTGCCTGTCTGCGGTGTCCAGCTGCACACAAGTTTTGGCACCCCCTTTACGGGATCCGGTCCAAATGCCCCCTCCCGTGGCCCAGGCCCATCTGCTAGCCCTCAGTCTCCCGGCCTCCCCTTCTTACAGCTGGTAAGAAGCGACCCAATGGGATTTTCTAGTCCATATTGCATGCAAACACACGCTCAGATATACATGGACCGAAAAATCCCGAAATGCACACCACTGACACTGGAGTCTTTCCAGCTGCAGCCCCTATCCCCTTCTTGGACAGAATCTGTCAAGACTGAAGTGGGCTCACAGCTGGCTGGGCTTCCAGTAAGAGCCTGGGGGGGGGGGGGGATCACGCTTGTCTAACTGTTGCCAGGCCCTTCCTGTCTCGGCCTATCAGGCTTCTTCCATGCATGGGGATTATGGAATGTTTCCAGAAAGCATCAGGCTCATGCCAGAACAGGGCCCCCATCGCACCGGTACCGGCTCCTGCCAGGGGAAAGCTCTGTGAGCCAGCGGAGCCACGTAGGGGCCCGGTGAGTCCTCCAGTCTGTGGCCCTCGCGCCTCTACCCAGGGCCGCTGTGTGTACCATGTGACCTACACTCATGTTTTCCCTGAAACAGTGTGTGTGATAAGGCAACAATGCAAAAACAAAAGAATTGGTGCTCTGCCCATTCCTATATGCCCCCCCTCCCCCCCAGGGCCCAAAATAAGAGCCTTACTGGAAGGCAGCCCATGTAGGATTCCTGTTGTTGACTCTGCAAGAGGAAGTGTCGATGTGCATCAGGGTGAGGCCTTAGGGCCATAGTGACATCCAGGTGATCTAGTGGAGCTTTGGTATGTAGCCCTGATTGGTTGTTGTGGCCCAGGGGTCACCTCCCACCCTCCACACCAGCACGCAAACTTCCGCACACACATGCAGAGGATCATGCCCCAGGTAAGCATGCACACGCATACATGCACACACACATACATGTACACACGCACACATACCAGCATGTCCGTGTCGACCACAAAATCACACACACGCACACAGCAGTCGCTCAAGCTTCTCACGCTTGGTGAATGTAAACAGGGGAGGTGTGGAGTGGGATTCCCAGAACTACTCATTACACAGCTATTCAGCAGTGATGAAGGGTCCTCACAGACCTCTCCTTTAAGAGCACTGCTTGAAAACACTCTGAGCAGCGCCACACCCACTTCCCACTCTGAGCGGCGCCACGCCCACTTCTCACTCTGAGTGGGGCCACGCCCACTTCCCACAATGCCACCTTCAAGAACATATGACACAGGGTGACGGCTGCATGCCTCAGCTAGTACTGTTCGGAAGGTGCCCCCCCCCCATCTGTATTTTATTTTTGGACCACACCTCATGGAGTATCCCGTACCCTTGTACGGCATGTGACACAGTAGCTAGCCGCTGGCCTGTACCCCCCCTCCCCCAGCTCATCGGCTGCTCCTCTGTGGCGGCAGGTCCAGGCAGGTAGAACCTTCCAGAAAGCCTGTGCATGTGTCTTGTGTGTCTCCACCTCTTTGGTCGTTCTGCTCCTTCCTGCAGCGGCCAGAGCGGGTCGCAGGGCTCCGAGGGAGGCGGCACGCATGTAATACTGTGACCTTGCAACCTGCGGCCAGGGGGGGCACTAGGGTCCACTGTGGAGGCAGAGGCACTGAGGGGGGTGGGCATGTTCAGGAACTTGGGATGTGGCTAGAGGGCCACTTCCCAGCAGGCCGCTGTCCCAGTAACCATGTGGTTTGACCTGGGGGTGGATTGATAAACAAAAACCCTGTGTTCACATCCCTGGAGGATCCCTACTCCTTAGATAGATAGATATGCCCCCCGCGGCCCCCACAGCCCCTCATATAATAGTAATAATTGATACTTTATTGATCACCGTGGGGAAATTGTCTTCACACCTCCCTCGACTTACTCTTTGCAGAGTAAGTTATCCGTGAAGGGCAGCCACCTGTTGGGGCCCCCAGGGAGCTGGGGCTTGGGGGCCTTGCTCAAGGACCCGCAGACGTGCTGAGGCTGGGTTTAAACCAGTGACCTTCTGATTACAAACACACAGCCTTAGCCCACGGAGCCACATGCTGCCCCACCCCCCTACTGCCCAGCAGCATGGAGCTGGCCCCCTCCTGTGTGGGGGCGCCGTTTGATCTCGCAGACTGATAGCAGATGTCCCCGCAGATTTTATCTCAGTGATATTGAAGCAACTACCGTTTCTCATAACATCAGAGAAAAAAAGCGACCGAGGAAACAAAAGCTTTTCCCAGCAACCAGGCGACTCTCTCTCGCTCTCTCTCCCTCTCTCTCACTCAATCTCTTACTCTCTCTCTCGCTTTCTCTGTTTCCCTCACTCTCAGTCTCTCTCTCTCTTTCTCTCTCTCTGTCTCCCTCTCCCCCATTTTCTCTCTCTGTCTCTCACTCTCCCTTTCTTCTCTGTCTCGCTTTCCCTCTCTCCTCTTGTCTCCCTCTCTCTTTCTGTCTTTCTTTGTCTGCCTCTATCAATCACGCACAGTCATATTTTTTTCCGTCAGCCTTTAATGCTGTCTTCCTGTCGGTCCTGCTGTAGCACATGCAGGGCATCCTAGGCTGGTC
Organism: Mormyrops attenuatus; assembly: GCA_026777985.1. Lineage (NCBI taxonomy): Eukaryota > Metazoa > Chordata > Actinopteri > Osteoglossiformes > Mormyridae > Mormyrops > Mormyrops attenuatus. The sequence continues at coordinate 2,881,490 of JAODKC010000045.1, read as the reverse complement.
TCACACCGGTTATATCCCAGGCTGGCGGCGTCTCCCTGACGCAGCACCCCCTCCCTGACTTCACAGTTACTGTAAATATGAATGAGCACAGACATAGCTGTGGATCAATGAGACCAACATATTTTGGTGAAGGTTGCCATGTTCAAATGAATGAGCCACGGTGTTGGGTTGCCAGTTGCAAATTCATGAGGTTGAATTGTAAAATGTGTGTGTGGAAGAGGTTGCCAGTTGCAAGTCGTAAGTCCTACTCACCTGACAGAGCTGATAGCGGTGTGTCTATGTGTCTGTGTGTGTGAGTGTCTGGGTGTGTGTGTGTGTGGTTACCGACCCACGACCAGTCCCCTTTTCATGATCGACCGACTCTTTCAGAGCAGAGACCCAGCAAAATGTCTTATCCTTGAGTTGCCCCCCCCCCCACCACCACCACCACGGCACGTCAGGGCGGTCTGGGCCCCTCGCCACCAGAACCACCGCGCGTCACGCTGCGGGCCGCCTTCGGGTCGGAACGGCGATTCCGGAAGCCTCCGCGGGTCACACACACACAAAGACACAAAGGCAGCAGAACAGAGGAGCTTCTGTGCGGCAGAAACGAGGGCTGCTCCTTCTCAGGCAGTCCTCTAACGGGATTTACAGGAAGCCGACGGACAGCATTTACTGTATGTAAAGAGGGGAGTCTGGTTACAGGGTGGCCTGAATAGAGGAATGACTCTGTGTGTGTGTGTGTGTGTGTGTGTGTGTGTGTGTGTGTGTGTCCACAATGTGATAAAACCTTATTCTAATGTTGTGGGGACCAGTTATTCAGTCCCCACAAGGGGAAAGTCCGTTTAAAAAAATCTGTGACTTTGTTGGATTAGGGTTATGCCCATAGAAATGAATAGAGAGTCCCCACAAAGATGTGAGTACAAACATGTGTAGCTGTGCGTGTGTGTTGGGGGAGTGGGGCGTACAGAAATCCTCTTCCCACCATGATTTCTTCCCCCATTTCACTAACAGCAGGCCGCGACTCCAATGTGAGAAGCACTTCCTGTTGGCTCACATGAAGTGTCACCGAAAGGTACTTCCTCATACAGCCAGGAAGGACAGAATAGACATGTTCAGCTGGTTTGCATTCCTTAAATTGAAGCATATCAGATTTTCGATACCAAACTCTACCTGATGGTGAATATGCCGATAATGCACTCTGCTAGTATGATGGTGTCTTGGAGTGAATTAAATGTCCTGCTGATGTCATCGTCAGGGGGCTATTTGGGAGGAAAATGGCAAATGAGAAATTCAGCCGGAGGAACACAGTGTCTGCAGGGTGAAGAGCAGGCTGGGTGCTGCAGTCCAAAACTCTGTGCCCCCCTACCCCAGCGCTGTCACACGACGTAACGTCACACCTTAAGGGCCCCCCGTCTGTATAGGGAATGTCTAGCAGCAGAGGGCGTAGCCGCGGGGGATGAGCTGCCCATCGTGCTCCGTAGTGTGGAGTGTAAACAACTGGAGATACGAAGTGGCAACATAGCTTGGACACATGACCTGATTCTAGAAACCAGCCGCTTCAGGTGAAAAGCCTCTGATAACACAGAGAGGAGAGTGAGAGACTGGTAGAGAGGGGGCTGGGAAAGGCAGGGGGCAGGGGCCCGTCCAGGGACAGGAAGCTGTCTGGGCCAGACCACTGGGGAGGAGAGGGGAGGAGATTTTCAGATGAAACCAAATATTTACCTGCTGGGCTGATACCCTCAGCTCAGCAGAAGTGAGTCTGGCCAAAGGCTTCGGGTCCCGCCAACATCTTGCCGGGTGTTGTTTTTTTGACCCAGTTCTGGAGTCCAATCGGCGCCTCCCTCGCACCGCAACTGCCAAAATGCCTTTAAGGACAGTAACATTCAACTGCTTTCCTAGAGCAGTCGGGGTTACAGTCGCCGTGTGGCTCTGTGGGTGGGACTGTGCGGCTGTGGTTGGCGCTTGAGCGTGGCCCTTATAACCTGATTCTCATTTGTACGTCACTTTGGGTAAATATGTAAATATATCACTCGGTCACATGGGAGTAACAAAATGAGAAAAAGAGTAAAAGATAACCATAGCGGACCTCAGGCTATGAAGTTCCGCCCACTTACACTCTCTGTGACTGATGGGGATTGGGGGTATGGGTGTCGGCATGGGAGGGGGGCATCGTCGTCAGTGTGGTCAGGTCACCCACCCCTGTTTGCAGTGCAAATAATAATCATTTTGCCTCCAAGCGGCCCGACACTTGTTTGGCATGGCAACAGTGTGGCGGAGCCTTCCAGTAACAGACTAAAATGACAAACCCCTACCCTGATGTCCCGCCCAGTACTCTCAGGCCCCGCCCCATTCAGGGACCCTCTCCCCCTCCTCTCCTCATTCTATTTTCTCCTTCCCTTCTGTTTTTTTTTCTTTCTTCACCCATCCGCTCTTGTGAGTTACCATCTGTACCCTCGTAACACATGGCCGGTGAAATGGTAAATACAAAGTAGCAATTTAAGGATAATGAGTCAAGCTGAGTTAACGGTGACACTCTGGGTCAGGGTCAGGTCAGACACCAGTTCCGTGACCTTTGCCCATCCTGGTTTCAGACATATTCCTGGGGTCACTGGACTCTTGATCCAATTTAAAGAGGATAACACAGAAAATTAACTAGCTGTGAGGTTCAAATGGACACTCAGGAACCTTGTATATCTAAACATTTGTTTCATTTTATGAATAAATTCCCGCAAACTCTTAAAAAAACAAACATGCACAATGCGTTTGCTTAGTGAGCGTGACAAGCCTCTCTGACCGACAACACCCTGGGGCCGGCATGCCCACGGGAACTCTGCTCGTTGTCATCGCTGTTGTTTGGCTTTCTGCGGTTCTCCAAACCCGTCGAGCCCCCTCGTCGCTGCCTTTATCTTCTCGCAGAACCAGCAGCTCTGCACTCCAGCTTCCCGTAACACTGCGAGCGCTGCGTCCCGTAAGTGCCGGCCAAGAGGAAGAGGAAGCTCATGCTCCGCTCCCGGCACAGGACGCTCTTTCTTAAGGTGCCGTTTCCTCTTCTTCATCCTCTTTTGTTTTTTGCAAACACAAGCAATTCCTCGAAATTTAGGTCTTTGAGGGCCGTACTGGTTTACTGTACAACTGGGGGTTAAGGGTCTTGCTTAGGGGCCCGATTATGAAATCACTCTGCTGATCCTGGGATTTGAACCGACAACCTTCTGACCCACTGAGTTGCATCCCACCCCTCATTACCTCAGTAAATCAGTAGTTGTATACTTCTGTTTGGTGTCAATTGCCTATATGTGAAAGGTTACAACACAGACCTGTACGACCGCAACTTGTAAAGCTAGGAATGACCTGTTCCCAGGCCTAAACCCAACAAACACCTCCAGTGGAGAGGAAACCAGACAGAAGAAACCGCAGGAAAGCTGTCACAAATGACTGTCTCTCTGGTGCAAATAGTAGCAAGTTGATGTCTTTGTAGGTTCTTAGTCATCTAGGACACGATAATCTTAAGGGCTGGAATCGAAGGCAGCTGGATTTCCTTTTCAATTTCTTGAAGACGTTTCACCTCTCATTCAAAAGACTTCTTCAGTTCTAAAAGTTTGATAGGGAGTTCCAGGGGTGTCACCTTGAAAGTCATTGTTGACATACCATAGCGAGTTGATGTATCGTAAGTTACAGTCGCTGCACCCAACGTCACAGTGGAGTCGCTCCTGGAAAGAATGTCAACCTGGTGAATAAGGATGTTTTGGGAGGCCATCCACGGCATGAGGAAGATGACCAGACACCTGCTCGCACTGATGTATCTGCAGTGGGTTAAGGCCTTGTGCTGGTGATCGGCAGGTCACTGGTTCAAGCCCTGCCGTCCCTGGCAGAATAGTCATACACCCCTTGGGCCCTAATGGAGGCCCTTAATGCTCCAGGGATGCTGGATAATTGACTGGCCCTGTGGTCAGACCCCAAGCTTCACTCTTAAACTTGTGTGTTTTAAAACCTTAATTTCTGTAAAACACTGTTTTATAATTGTTTAGAAACACACAGGCCATTGCCCGTAAAGCCACTTGCTCTCATTTTCCGGCCCCATAGACGACCTCTTTGCGATGGCAGGCCAGTCCGAGGCTCTTGTTTGCATGACTTAAAGCCCGCTCTTTGCCTCTATGCCTTCCAACAGACATATTTCTGCTGATTTAGAGATAAAAGCTAAAAGAGTCACATAAGGATCATCTAAATATTTACGCACGGCCTGACGCGGCCTGACTGGCAAGGGATTAAAAGCGCGGCATGCGGCCGTTAACGGCCGGCTTTCGCTTACCCTGTAAGGGCCTGAGGGGGGTGTCGCAAAGCTGGGCCCCTCCCTGGGATTCATTAGGAATTTGGTAGAGAAGCCCATCTGTTTGAAGTGCAGATCAACACCAAGGCCGGTCAAGTTAACACCATAGTAATGAATGTCTACAGACTCTTGTCACAGCACCTTGGGCTGACTGTGTTATGAAAGGCGCTATAAAAATATGAATTGAAATTTCAACAAACACCATTTGCAGGAAATATGGATAGATGATCTCCGAGCAGATGGGGCACCAGCTGCAGGCCTGACATGTTACTGTAGCCGTACGCACACGAGGCAGGCATCTCACGTGGAGACGCACCCCAGGGTGTTTCCTCACACGCCAGCGTGTGCTCTCTCCCCCCACGAATGCACTCAGAGGCACACCCCGCCACAGTCTGCGTGTGGACTCCGAGGCCACGCACCAACACGCACGCATTTGTGTCTGTACACGCCTCTCCCTTCACCCGTGCGTGAGCAAGGGCTATGTTTACGTCCGCACATGTGAGGTGGCACCGGGAGCTGGTGCCGCATTTCTGGAAAGATGACATTCCCCGGGGAGGCTTTCAAGAAGCGCTGGGGACGAGGCGAATCGGGGGTAAAAGCAGGGAAAGCGAGGTGAAGCCAGGCAGTACTGGCAGGTCTCAGGAGGCACGCCTCAGGCCGCTACGGCCACGTCCGGCCATGAATTATTCAGCGCACCCGCGGCGAGATTTAATTAGGCTGGCGGGGGCCTCCTGGGAGCCATCGGGAGGCTTTGGCCTGCACATACCTCCACCCTGACTCCAGATCAGATGGATTAGCAGTACCATGGGGACTAAAACCCAGCCTGGGAGGATGGACAGCTGATAGCAGATCAGTTAGCGGTGTGCCGGTGCCAGGCGGCTTGTTTCTGGGGGAGCTGCTACACGTCACATGCCAGCTCCGCACGCATCCCGCTCTGCATCTCTTTGTCCCCATCCCGCTCTTCCTCTTTCTGTCTTTTCAGCCTCTCTTTCATTCTCCCTCTTTTTTCAGTCCCCTCCCCCATTTCCTCCTCAGTCTCATTTCTCTCTCTCTCTTTCTCCGCACTGTGTGGAAGGTCACATGGTTTCCGTGAAGCTGAGCTCCATAAACCATGGGGGGGGGGGGTGGGGGGGATATGGGTTTAAATTTTTTTTCAAAAAACAGCAAGTACAATGATTGGCTGCTGGGGCCGTGGGTGACAATCCTGTGCACAGCTCTGAAACGCATTTTATATCCCATAGAAAAAGGAGCTTTTAAATTAGATATAGAATAAGAAGGGAAGACGCAGCTGGTCACACACGTCACTGGGGCACTGGGGGGGTACAGGAGTAATCTGGGAGCAGGTGGAGACAGTGCTGCGGGGGTGCACATATACATTCATTATGTCATCCCGTAAACACAGATGAACATCAGTGAGGAAGGTGACGGGCCGACCGTCGGGGGCGAGGGGGGGAGTGGTCTTGGCCCATCTCCCAAGGTCACTAAGCCTCAAAGCCGGGACGGGGGAGGGTCCAACTCCTGGGAGGGGGGTCTGAGCCAATCACTAGGTCTGAGAGTCTGCCTAAGAATATAAGTCGTGCAGGCTAAGGGCGTCTGCCAAGTGCTGTAAACGTAAATGCAAATGTAAACAATGACGGAGTACAAATGTCCTCTGTGCTTCACTCCTGACCGCCGCGGCTCGGCGTTCATGCCGCTGGCGTCAGCCGAGGTGGCATCCGGCCATGCAAAGCACTGTGTCAGGTGAGCACGAGCGGGAAGCTCACCTGTGTGCTGACAAGCTGTTACTGGAAGCCGTCAAGCATTGCGGACTGGAACAGAAACAGGAAGTGGCCGCTTCCCTTCTCAGGCAGCTGGTGGATATTACGCATTGCCAGATCACCGCAGCCACCACCCCCTCCCCCAACCCCCACCACCACCACCACCACGCCACCACCCGCCAGTACCCACCAGGGTTTAATGCCGCAATCCCCAAACCCCCTACTGGGCATGTGCAGTTGGTGCTGAATCAGCCCAGATGTCATACAATAATGGCTCACCTGTATCGCTCTCACCGCTACGTCTCATGCTTTAACTAATAAAGAATGTGTGTTGGCCAGTGACACCGCGTGACTCAGCCCTAAACTGAACCCAGGCAAACCCAGGATCAGCGTAAGATTACAGTGCAGAGGCAAAAATGTTCTTTATCTCAATTAATCAATAAAGCAATGCTTTATTCCATCACGTAATCAGCCTTATATGTTTGGGTTTGTTCCTAGATTGAGACAAGAATGGATGTTTATCGAAAATTCTTCTTCAACTGTTTGTGTGAAGGGTCACCCTCAAAGATTCACCCGGCGCCCAAAGAGGCGTCTGCTAGCCTGAACCTCTTTGTTGTTCTTGCAGACGAACTCTTGCCATTCTGACACTGAATGGGTGCAGGCGAATCCACCCTGGGAGACACTTCTACTGAAGGTGTACGCAATCACTGTGCCTGTGTACCGCATTTGCATACCGCATCAGCGCACACCTGGCTGTTGACGGGAAGCGCTGAGGGGAAGCTCACGTGATTTGAATACTTTTGTACTATTGCTGGTAACTGCGGTAATGGGGCCTCACCTGTCGGCGACAGGAGAGTCTCCAGATAAAGCTGTTTCCACTGGGGTGGGGTCAGTCCCCTCTAGGAGGATAGACTGTCGATTAACAGAAGGCTTGATTGTTATGAGAGACACGCCTTTGGATGTGCGATGGCGTTAAAGCACGTCGGGAGGTCCTCGTGTGAGATGCCCCCCTCCCCCAGAGTCTCATGAAAAGCAGGTTTGGGCAGTCCCAGAAGTACCAATCTGCATATTCTGAGCGAGAGTTACAGAAAAAACACGATCCGACACTTGCTGGGAGTTCCTGTAACCCGGACCCATGCCGCTTTTTAAATATGATTCATATGCAGATAGCGTGCTGGAAGGCGAGAGGGATCACACTCTGTGTGCCAGTCTCTGATGACAGTTCTACGCTTTCGGGCCAGATGTGATATTTGGTGACAGCCCCTGCTCCGAGTCCGTCTGCCAGCTGGTCCCGTCCCCAGCGGCCTCTGTGCTGTTTTGAAAAATGACCCGGTTGCTGTGGCATACCACAGGTACTGCGAGCTTCCAGCCCGTAAAACACGTAGCCTGGCTTTATCTTCTGCTTCCAGTAATGCAGCAGGACACATACGTAGTTGGGACCTTGTGCCACACCGGACTCCCCCGCCTCCACACTTGAGGTCTTCTTAGTTTATCAGCAGCCTGTTGAAATAAAACTGTATCAGAGGTAGATGGAAAGATGCAGACAGGTTACAGAGTTCAGAGTGTGGAGGTGTTACTGCTGAATTTCCCATTCTGATCTTACCTCGACATCACTTCATCCTTTGAGTAGTACTGAGTAGTATCTGTCACATCATTACGCAGTGCTGGGGCTGTCGTTTGTGGCTTGCCAGGTTTGGACGTTGTGCTTGTGATCGGAAGGTTGACGGTTTAAATCCTGGAGTGATTTATTTTTTCCCCGGTGGGCTGCTGAGCAAGACCCTTATGTTCCACTCTCTCCAGAGACAGTCTGATCCTGCTTTCTCAGTTATATGTTGCTTTGGATAAAAGTGAAACGTAATCCCCCGAAATCATCTCGCAGTTCAGGCTAAATAATAACAGGGTACCAGGGATGTAACAGATGAATAATAGCCTTGGACATAGGTAGGGGTTTCATATCCTCCTGGATTAGCTTTGAGATATATATATATTTATGCCACACACACACACGTACATTTTCACACAGATTCTGCGTGCTTCATTTGCAATGCCGCTGTGACATGAAACTCCACATAACGGTTTGGAGCAATCACGCTGGGGGGGGCTGAAGTTGAGGGGGGAGGAGCAGGAGGAGGAAGTCTAGGAGCTGGATGCACATGACAGAAATGATTAATTTCTGGGACGAGATCTCAGGCCGAGGAGAGCGGTGCGCTCCGGCTTGGCGCATGCGAGAGAACCGCTGTTACCTCTGGCTATAAATAGCTGTGTCTGGGAGCAGAACGACAAAGCCAGCCAGGCTGGGTTTCACGCGCTAAACAAAATCCATAATTGAAATGCCAGTAAAGATATAGAAAGGGATCAGCAAGTCAATGGACTGTGCAGGCTGCCTAATATGGCCGACAAGCGTAGCGTTCCTGGAAGCCATGTCATGCAAATGAATTTATGGAGAATTTCCCTGCTAAAACAGGGAGTCACCAGTGTGATCGAGCGGCGCTGCTTCCATGAAGCTGCTCTTTTGCCACCGCCACATGCCAGAAGGACTCAGCCATTACATTACATTAAAAGCTCAGAGAGGCAGGATGGTACCAGTCGGGGACTGTGAGGCCTGGGCTCCGCCCCTCATGGGAATGCATGGAACACAGAGCTTGAACCCAGAGCCTCCAGCCTGTATACGTGGCCGGGCCCAAGTAGTGTCATGCTGTGAAATATATTTAAGGAGATGCCAGGGGCCCTGAACCAGTTTACGACGCAGGTCATGTGAGGCCTGATCCTGCCCCTTTTTTCAGCCTCTAAACACCGCCAGAGCTGGTCAAATCCTATGTGGTGCCCTAGGCTGGCCTCACCTCCAGCGCCCCCTGTCTGAGACAAAGTGAAACTGGCTCATTGGCCACCTGTGTTAGTCAGCACTGAATCACCCCTCTTTCTGTGACAAACACTCCACCAATGCTTAGGCCCTCTTGCTGTCGCATCTGTTGCTCCCGTATTGGATTTTTCCCCGGAATCATAGAGCATAGGGGTGGGGGTGGCGGCCTCAATACTTATTTCATTATTTATCTGCCAGCCAGAGATGGCTTCGTTGGGGTTTGGGTTTGTGTCTCTCCCAAGCATGTTCTGGAATCATTTCCCAGCCCAGGAGGCTTGCATCGCTTTTCTGAAATGTCATTACTGCTCAAGGAATCAAACGCGTCCCTCAGGAAGTGAGGAGGCAGTAAGCAGGTCACAAGGGGACCACGCCACACCGTGATTGGCTGTGCTCAGTGCTGCGCCTAGCCGCATGGCCCCCAGGACAAAGTTCAGTGTCGGCGCCCCTCCCCCAAAGCTTCAGCACCTTCCACCGCCCCCCCAAGCTTTAGCACCGGCACCCCTCT
>JAODKC010000045.1:2844609-2854781 GCA_026777985.1 Mormyrops attenuatus | reverse complement strand
ATGTGGGATCTCTCCTGGACGCAGTTGTATCCGCGTGTGGGATCTCTCCTGGACGCAGTTGTATCCGCGTGTGGGATGTCTCCAAGCGGACCCTTTGGTTTTGTTCTCTGGACCTGGAAGGAGTTGGGGGTATCCAGCCCAATGATACCACCATCCTGACAGCACAAAATGTGACCCCCCCAAGGCAGTGTAACACTGTGACATGGGGGATTTGCACAGCTTTTATTCTGCGTCGCTCAGATCACCTCCACTGTATTTTATGCTGCCACTCTTCCACATTATTTATGGCAATGAGGTCATCAGCATATGCCTTGCAGCCCAGGTGAGGACCTTCCCGGCATGAACAAAGGAGAAACAGCAGTCTGTCTGGGCAGTTTGGCCTGTTGCACCTTATCCAATTTTAACACTCAATGTTATTTTTGTAATTTACCTTATTTTACTTCAACGTGACCAGTTACATTGTTTGTCCTGATTGTGATTGTGGTGGCTATTGAATAGAGTGTAGCTTGGTACTATGGTACAATGGAGGGGTATTTTGGTGCCGGATGCTAGACCGGAGAAGGAAATGAACACCAGAGGAACTGTAAACAACATCTGGGGCATCTCTGGTGAACTGCATTAATCGGGAGGGGGGGCAGGAAGGGTGTACTGAGCCCACCCACATACATACTCAGCTGTACTGAGGCACTACCTGCCCCACACATCACATGTCCATCACATGAGTCGGGGGGAGGGGGTTCTGTGGGGCCCCCGGGAGGTGGGGAGCTGGCTCAGAGTACCTGGTGAAATATAGACCGACCTTTACGGTAGTAATTACTAAATACAGCTAATGATTTCTTCAGAACTGTTTGATGAAACTCTTCATAGCAGTGATCACCAAATAACTTCATGAAATTAACTACCTGCTAACATTTTCAGGTGGTCTCCTGCCATGCAGTGTTGCTCACCAGCCCCATGGCCTCATGAGAAAAACCTCTGTCAGCGTGTGAAAGCAGCCAGGTGACCCATTTTGGTCTACTTTGTACAGCGGAACAGGTTTGTTTGCCGTGTCAGCGTGAGGCAGTAAGGCCTGTGTTTCCTGGTTATTGGTGAAGCGAGCTTCACGACGCGCCCAAGGTCGGCCCGGGCGAGCTGCTGCTGGTTTTGGGAAGAACACAATGAGGAAATACATGCGAAGCACCAACCTGCCTCGGCTCATCTGCGGATCTGCCTCTTATTCCCGGCTTCTCCCCTGAAATTCCCCTGATTGTGCTGAATGTGTGACTGCATGTTTATCTGTGAGCATCAAATTACCTGATAATAAATGACCAAAAAAAACATCCAAGATTTAAAACAGTGCTAAAATTTAAATCCAAGATTTAAAACAGTGCTAAAACACGACAGCAACGTGTGTAGAGCAAACCACGGAGGCAGGCGAGTCAACGCAGACTCTGCCGCCATGATCACGCTTCCAGAAACTGCCAAATGCACAACTGAAGGTACTTCTTCCAAATTTCCATTCTGCTCTTTCCCACTAAGGCTCGTAACTGGGAAGTAGAGCTGCAGCATGACTCACATACAGAAATTGCCAGGAGTGACAGGACAGTTTGCCCTCCTCCTGCAGTACATCTCGGTCTGTAACTTCATCCACTTGTCTGTTTTTTTTCTGGCATCCCCGGAGTATGTCAGAACAATGTATCACTGTTGGATCTGCCTTTTAAATTCATGTTGCCTGGACCCACCACCAGCTAACCTAACAGCAAGCATTTGGACTGTGGGAGGTACTCCATGCAACATGGAACATACAAACTCCACACAGAGTGTAGACACAGAAGATATGAACTCAACAAAGAGTGGAGGTGGGGTTTAAACCAGTGTGCGAAATACTTGTCAATATTCGGGGGGGGGGTCCCCATCTCCTTATTGTTGCGCAATACTGATCTTGAGACCCCCTTAAAATTTTGCTTTTGGGGCTTTCGGGGGGGTCTCATGGGTTAATCGGGGGTGTCGGACCCCCCTGGACCCCCCTGTATTTCGCACACTGGTTTAAACCCCTGTGCAAAGTGCTATCCACTAAGCCATTGTGCCTCCCCAAAGCAGTGAACATATAATGTAAAGACAATATAACAAAAAAGCACACCTGTAACACTGTAAACAGAATCTAAAAATGCCCACTGATTGGCCTTTAATCCTCATAGCGAATCAAACAGTCAGATGGCATCAGTTATGCCCGGATTGGATTGGCTCTAATTACTGACACAAAATCACAGTGTGAGTTATTCTTTGTGGCACCTGCTTCTCCGAGTATCCGAGCAACTGCATAACAGTGACGGCAAATAAAGCAGCACTGTAGATGAAGAACGGGTAAGTACACACAAACGCAGGGCCCAGCCTCCCTCCAGATGGCCCAGGCCTTCCATTATTCCCACTGGCATGCAGACAGCATGCACCTGCTTTTTGCAGAAGAGGAACGTCAGCGGAGTGGAAACATTCGGTGATCCATTTGGCGGGCTGGCTCACACTCAAGGCCGTAACAGCTGAAAGCAGTAAGTCTCTGTAGCACGGTTGGACCGGATAGTAATCCTGATGTGAAGGACGGCCGGACTGGATAGTAAACCTGATCTGAAGGACAGCTGGACCGGTTAGTACGCCTGATCTAAAGGATGGATGGACCGGATAGTAATCCTGATCTGAAGGACGGCTGGACTGGATTATACATCTGATCTGAAGGACGTCTGGACCGCATAGTAAGCCTGATCCAAAAGACAGATAGACCGGACAGTAAATCTGATCCAAAAGACAGATGGACCAGATTGTAAGCATGATCTGAAAGGTGGCTGGACCGGATAGTAAGCTTGATCTGAAGGATGTTTGGACCGGATAGTTAAGCCAAAGCTGAAGGACGGCTAGACTGGATAGTAAGACTGATCTGAAAGACGGCTGGACCGGATAGTTAAGCCAAAGCTGAAGGACGGCTAATGCATGACTGTCAGCGTTATGTTAAGTATGAATTTGATAAGCGTGACGTTCCAGAGACTACCTAGATTTACCCATTATTCTGTTTTTCATTAGCTATTTGTTCAGGGCTTCTTAATAACAACTGTCCACCTCCACACATGCACATCTGCGTAATGCTCAGCTGGATGGTGCACACTCACTGGTCCCTGCAGACCTTTGACAGGCAAAGTCTTTCCCAGGTGCGGTTGGCTTATGAGCCGAGGATTAAAGTGCGTTTCTGAATATAACAAAAAGGGGTTGTGCCTTGTACTGGCTGGGGTGAAAACAAAAGCCACAATAATGGAAGGGGCACTGCTGGAGCTCACTGTAAACAAACAGTGAGAACAGAAATAAGAACATGTTCCACAACTCGGGCCAGCAGTGACCTAGGTGGCCATGAACCTCTAGCATGTGCTGGGAGAGTGTGGCAAGAGCGTGTGGCAGAAGTGCATGCTGGGAGCATGTGCTGAGAGTGTGTGCTGGGAGAGTGTGCTGGGAGAGTGTGCTGGGAGAGTGTGCCAAGAGCATGTGCCCAGAGAGTGTGCCGAGAGCGTGTGCAAGGAGAGTGTGCTGAGAGCATGTGCCGGGGGAGTGTCTCAGGAGCGTGTGCTGGGAGAGTGTTTTTGGAGCATGTGCCAGGGGAGGATGCCAGGAGAGTGTGTCAGGAGCGTGTGCTGGGAGAGTGTGTCAGTGTGTCAGGAGAGTATGTCGGCAGCATGTACTAGGAGAGTGTGTCAGGAGAGTGTGTTGGCAGCATGTGCCAGGAGACTGTGTCAAGAGAGTGTGTCAGGAGCATGTGCCAGGAGAGTGTGTCAGGAGCATGTGCTAGGAGAGTGTCTCAGGAGTGTGTGCTGGGAGAGTATTTTAGGAGCATGTGCCAGAAGAGCGTGCCGCAAGAGTGTGTCAGGAGCATGTGTCAGGAGAGTATGTCGGCAGCATGTACTAGGAGAGTGTGTCAGGAGCATGTGTCAGGAGAGTATGTCGGCAGCATGTACTAGGAGAGTGTGTCAGGAGAGTGTGCCGGGAGCATGTACTAGGAGAGTGTGTCAGGAGCATGTGCTAGGAGAGTGTTTCAGGAGAATGTCACGAGAGTCTGTCAGGAGCATGTGTCAGGAGAGTGTGTCAGGAGAGTATGTCGGCGTCATGTACCAGGAGAGTGTGTCAGGAGCATGTGTCAGGAGAGTATGTCGGCAGCATGTACTAGGAGAGTGTGTCAGAAGAGTGTGTCGGGAGCATGTACCAGGAGAGTGTGTCAGGAGAGTGTGTCAGGAGCATGTGCTGGGAGAATGTGTCAGGAGCATGTGTCAGGAGAGTGTGTCGGCAGCATGTGTCAGGACAGTGCCGGTGTGTGCAAATACATGCGCTCATCATGCCTTGAGAGCTGCATGATGTTGCACTGGGCGCTGCCACGGCGATTAACGAGCTGTTAGAGGGGAAATCCGACCTCCTCCCTGCCCTTGAGAATAACCCCACCCTGCCCCCTCTGACCCAACCCCTTTCGGGGAAGGTCTCCCTGCTGCTTTCCCGACAGAGATCTCGCTTGGATAGCACTGCATGCCATTTAGCTTTTATTATCCCTTACATAACTGCTGTAATATGTGTATAGGATCGTAAGGCAGCAATCAGAATGTTTATACCGGCACAGGGAGTTCTGTAAGTCAGGGCTGACTCCCCTGGAGCTAAATCTAGGGTCATCAGGGGGCAAAGCTGCAGTCAAGCAAGCAGGAAGCAGGGTGGCCTGTGGGACGACAGCCTCACCCAGCCTGGGGATTATCAAGCCATGCACATGCAGCCATCCGGACAGTGTCATTGGCACCTGATTGGCTGATCACTCAGCAATATGACGGAACATCATGCAGTTTCATATATGGTAACAACAAGGAGTGACACAGCCTCATAAATCTGAGAAGTCATAAACATAAATGTGTTGTGTATTATCTAACATCTGTTAATGCCAATTTACTCCAGCTTATTGCAATAAAACACTCTTATCACCAAATATACCACTTCAGCGTATAAATCATTTACTACCATGACAGAAAAAGATTAAGAAAGAGGGGGCACCTTGGGAGTGTAGTTTATGGCTCAGCAAGGCACTAGCTTGCTGCTCTCATTACATCACTGTACTTTCAGACTGCTTAAACGAGATTACTCTCATCCGTTTACCCACAGTTTCCCCGTTTCTGTTTATGAAGTGAAATAGGCCTGTAACACTCCTATAGCATTAGCGTCCTGTGAAAGTGACCCAGGTCTGCAGCGATCCCTATAGCATTAGCGTCCTGTGAAAGAGACGCAGGCCTGCAGCGATCCCTATAGCATTAGCGTCCTGTGAAAGATACGCAGGTCTGCAGCAATTCTTATAGCATTAGCGTTGACAGCAGAGTAGTTCAGGACCCAAACTTGTGGCCAGAAGGTTGCCGTTTCTCTTCTCTGCAGGGCTCCCTGTGTCTGACACAGGGGAGGCCCGGACCCCAGGTGCCTTGTTTCCCAGAGTTGGTAAATAATTCATTTGTCCCTGTGTTTACTGGAGCACTTCCAGTTAGTTACACACCAGTAGTGGGGTGGGTATCCGTTCCCAGGCGTCCAAGTCCAGAGTGCATCGGCTGTACTGCAGTCATGCTAATGAAGACCTTCTCATGCCCCCCCATGTACAGGCTCTCCTCCAATCACCTGTCATCTCACTCCCCCCATTTCATGACCAGCCCTGCTAGGAGATGTATGTGATGCTGGGCATTTGAATGATGATGGCAAGTTGGGGCATTAACAAGGTGTGGGGCAGGCTTTGTCCCTGCAGCACGTCCCACCGTTGCCAACCATCACAGTCTTAAAAAGGCATGAAAAAGCACTGAATCCCCAGAACAATAAAACACCACCATCAGCAGTCAAAGCCCCCCCCCCATGCAACTACCCAGAATCCTCCAGAACGTGAAGCCTGGACTAGGAGCATTTGCGCCCAGATACATTCTTAACTATGCATCACATGAGTTAAAGAAGTACATGAAGGCGTGCTTCTGCTGGTTTTAACAAGCCAAGCATGCCAGCCAGTGTGTCATGGACCGGGGCGGACTTGGTGCGCAGACGAGAGCGAGGCATGGTGCAGGCAGAAAGAGTGGACGACCTATTTGCGGCTCACGGAAAAGGGTTTATTAGAAAAAACTATAAACAAAAAGGACCACGCGGGGTCAAAAGGAAAAGGGACTAAACAATGGCTAATTACAAAAAGGGGCAGGGCAATAAAGGGTAGGCAGGCAGGTTTCAAAATAGAATAGTCAAGGTGCAAAGGTCTAACAAAACATACCTAACAACAATACACAATGAACCACTGAGGGACTGAACTCAAGCAGGGACTTAAATACTAAAACTAAAACAAGGTAACGAGACAGCAGGAGTGAGACAGACAATTAACCAATCGGGGAGGGTGCAAGACAACGAGCAATCAGGTAAAGACACACAAGGAGGAGCAGGCAGGAGAACAGGCAACAGGTGGAACTAATTAACTCAAGAAACTAATATTAACCAAGGAAACAGGGAAAACAGAACGTAACACTAGGAAATACAGGTAGAAACACAAACCAAATACAAAACACCAGACACAGGAACTAGAAAAACTCATACAATGAAATGCTAGGAAACAAAAATACAAAGACAGGAGGTGGGATTCAAACACACAACAAAGGAATGGGCAGGTAGTCGTACGGCTCAACACATCGAGCCATTCAGCAGAACAGGAAACAGGGGAAGGAACACACATGGGTGCTGACCCTGACACGGTGTAGCGCTGGTGGTTCCACGATGGGGCTGTTATTGTTAGCGATGTAGCGTCTCGTTGGAGTGATGGCGATGCAGCTTGCAGGAACAGCGGTGACGGCATTAACGCGTGCGAGTTAATGTTCAGAGGCCACGGTAAATTACCCTGAAATACAGTAAATGATTACAGTAGAAGAGTAGATGCAAGCTTACTGTAAGTGAGCACATGCAGCAGACACACAGGAGCAGCAAGAGAAGTGTGAGTGCAGGGGAGCATGTGTGAATGAGCATGAAGCGCGTGTGTGTGTGCGAGTCAGCGTGCACGGTGCGGTAGTGAGGTGCTAATAAGTACATCAAAACTTACCCGTATGAAAGGTGTCTGCAGAAAGAAGATGTCGATGTCACAGACCATCTTCACGTCCATGATATGTCAGTGCCCAGAACTGCTTCGAGCACCAGGAAATGTTGACAATCCCCATTGACCCGAAGCTACGGCCCACATTTTGATTTCATCAACATTTGTATACTGGAAGCGAAGATTAAAACTAAGGGAAACAGAGGAATAACCTTGGTCGCTGAGCAGCCTGGGTTACTGGTCTCACCTGGCCGCGTCCTGGGCTGTCCCACCTGGCTGAGTCCTGGGTGCTGAGCGGCCCGGGTTACTGGTCTCATCTAGCCGCATCCTGGGTGCTGAGCAACCCGGGTTACTGGTCTCACCTGGTCGCGTCCTGGGTGCTGAGCGGCCCGGGTCACCGGTCCCACCCAGGCATGTATCAGTGCTTGCGATCACAGCAGCTGGGCTCACGTCTCACCCATGAAGATTTCACTGTTCATACGTCAGACACAGCTGGAGTTGAAAGGAAAACAGGGCATATACCCACACACACACACACACAAATACACTCACATACGCACATACAGAAATCCAAAAACACACAGAGACCCAGACTCACACACAGACACAAAAACACAGAAACAAAACATGCATATACACATACAGACCCTCCCTCACAAAAACACTCACACACACAGGGAGACGCACACAAACACAAAAAAACTCCTATTCCTGCAGTGTAGTGTCTGAACTGGGGTTTTGAAGGGTTCCTACTGTTGCTATTGTGAAGATACAGTTGTGAGAGTGTGGGGCACATGGACTGCATCAGGGTTTGGATCACTTATGGGTGAATTAGGTGACCTGGTTTTGTAAAAGAGGCTGTACTGTTTGGAGAAATATTTCTCATATTCTTGGACGGTTCCGCTGTTTTGTTGATGGAAACTCATCCATAATAACCCTGGACATTTCCTAAAAACAGCGGGCTCTAGAATGGGGTTTTGGGAGCGAAACCAGGGTCCTAAGACAGTATTCGGTTCTTGACGTTTTTTAAGGTGGCTTTTAAGACACCTCTGAGCTTTTGTGATAAATATAGAGCGCGTGCACTCCCGGACACACGAGCGCTCACATCTGCCAGCCGACAATTAATCACACGCGCTTAACTAAGAATACTGCATTTCTTCAGAACTCGCACTGTGCGCCTTTGTGCACTTCCGTGGAAACATAGTTTTGGCTGGGTGGGGCTGGTCTCGCTGCCACGGCTGGTCCCGGAGTTTAGAGGCAGATACACTCTTACCGTCCCTTAAGCCCCGACTTTGTTTGTCTAAGGGCTCATTCTGTTAGCATAATCGGAGATGCCGGACAGTCAGCTGACTTTAAGCATTTGACATTTAATACTTAAGGTTATATTACGCCACTAGATTAGTGTATCTGGTGTGTAATTTTCTCTGGTGTGTTTGCGTTATAGAAATGAACTGATAGTTGGTTAGATATATAGTTTTAAAAATTTGCGTATGTATAATATATAAGTTGAGCTGTTGTTATTTTCATATTTCTTGTGAAATATTATTCTGTTGAATACGATTGCTTCATTGTGTTCATAAATGTGTGTGTGTGTGTATATATATATATATATATATATATATATATATAAAGAGAGAGACAGACAGACAGACAGACAGACAGAGAGAGACAGAGGAGAGAGAGAACAGCTGCCCACAATTGCGTAACCACGGTGACGGTACCGTATGTTCAATTCGCTGAAATCGCACTTCCCAGTAAAAGGCAATTATGTGGTACTCCCTCCGTGAACTCCACTGAACTCGATGTGCGGCTGCTCACTGGCCGCGCCGGGTCGCGTGCCCCCCCCCCCTCGGATCCCGTGTCTGAGTGAACAAAAAATTCGCCGCGGGCTCATTGCTCGTGGTAACGGGGATTTTCGATTGAAATCGCGTTTGAGTAAAGTTTCTGCTTGACGGAGGCGTTTCGCTGAGCATAAGTAAACATAAACAACTGCTAGTGCTGATTACTCCATTCCACCGCACAAAACAATAGGACTTGAAATTGAAACAATGCCTTATTTGCCTATTGTGGAAATGTAACAGTATGTACGAATGCTTCAGCTGTCGCATGTACCGCCATTCTCTCCTTTGTCAGGTACACACACACGCACTTTTGTATATATATCTTTATGGGGACTCACCATTCATCTCTATGGGTTATTATAACGACCGTAACCCCTACCCAGCCCTAAGCTTAACCATAAGTAACCAAACAAAATATGAGACTTTTGGCGTTTTTAGTATTTTCATTGCAGTGTAAGATGATTATAAAATTTCCCCTTGAGGGGACTGAAAAAATGGTCCCACAGTATCAAAACAACGGGTTTTAATCACATTGTGGGGGGCATTTGGTCCCTACAGAGTAAAAAATGCACAGCCCCCCCCCCCCCCATTATCTTCAATACAGACAAAGTGAGTTTGTGTCTCTGGCTGCAGCCCCGCCAAAGTCTCGCATTAAGAATCCGCCCTGACTGCAGCCAGCCGGCTGACCTGGCTGCGACGCTGCGCCGACACCTGCGTCAGTTCGAGTTCTGCATGCCTGCTGCTGAGCCTGTAAGCAGCATGCAGACTTCACCCATTATCTTTTCACACGCGCCCTCGTCCATTTTTGAGCCTCAAATAGAGCATTGGGGGAGCAGTTCATCTTCCTGGAAGCAGCGCATGACAGTAGCGTGAGGAGGTGAGGTGTGATTTTTATACCCCCCACCAAGCTCACCCCCCCGGTCGTGAATGCGGGCGCAGTGGCTTCTGCGAAGCCCGTCCGGTCGCCCACCTGCCCTGCTGCATGCCGCTAGCGTTTCCTGCCCTGCATGGCTGCAGAGATACGCCGATTCTTGGTAAGGCTGTTGTTTTTGTGGGGCGTCCGGGGTGGGGGGGGGGTTGAAAAGCAGTGCTGTTTTGGTAAGGTGAACATCACTCGTAGAGGCAGGTGTACTGTAGCTGCGGCCCCCCCCGGGGCGGCCGCCCCCGGTATAGCGCGGGGCGCCGGGGGGGGGCGGCCGGCGCGGGGGGGGGGGGGGGGGGGGGGGGGGGGGGGGGGGGGGGGGGGGGGGGGG
>JAODKC010000045.1:2803756-2817432 GCA_026777985.1 Mormyrops attenuatus | reverse complement strand
CCCCCCCCCCCCCCCCCCCCCCCCCCCCCCCCCCCCCCCCCCCCCCCCCCCCCCCCCCCCCCCCCCCCCGCCATGGGGGGCGGCAGGGAGGGGGTGGGGAACTGGGGGAAGGGGAGGAGCCTTTCCCTGACTGGAGAGGGCTTACTAAAAGCACAGAGCAGTGTTCCTGGAAAAGATCAGCACACACACAACACCTCTCTCTGCTGCCTCTGTCCTGCCGTACCTTTTGTCTCTCATGACTTAACAGTTTGTGCCAGGAACACTCTGATTTCATTATTACAGCAATACATGGAGAGGTGACTCTGGGGGCTCAGGTGTGACTCCTGGCATCTCTGAACCTTTCAGTTGCGGTCTTGGTCCATCTTGAGCCCGGCTGCCTGGCCCTTGGTGATGTCTCATGTCAGGGGAGCTCCTAAATGGTTCTGCATGTCCAAATGCAGAATTTACACAAAACCATTCCCGCACGTGACTGTCTGCAACGGACTAGTAGAATGTCATTCCCAAAACTTGGAAAAATGTCAGATTTCCTTTTAGAAAGGAAGTAGACTTGCCGCGATAAAGTGCTGTTATCTGTATCTGTTTGTTTGCTGTCCCTGCTTGTTCATAGGTCACAGATTTTTATTTATTTATTTTTTTTTAAATCCTCTCTTTGTATTTGAGCCCTGACTAAGATGGCTTTTTTCAGTGAGGTGGGAATTGTGTGGCAGCTGACTGTAAAATGATATGCTTTTTTTTGTTTAAAATCCATATATTGCAAATCTGTTTGGAGCAAAGTTTTTCTTTCTTTCTTTCAAAAGGAAACACTGATAAAAGATCTCTATTGTTCACACAGAAACAGAAAAATAGTTTTCTGTGTCTCAGCGAGTGGTTAAAGGAAAAAAAAGCCCATGACGCCTGGCTCCAAAATTAAGACTTCAGGAAGGCTGCAAACAGCCTAGACGAAGACCACAGGCCTTCGCTTGCTTACGCACGTCGGTCTGAAGGCCCAACTCAGAGGAGTCACTTCATGCTTGTTTTGTTGCTGCTGAGCCTTTATGTGCTCTCAGTTTCAGTAAGGAAGTGCTTTTCTGCAGGTGCTGTAAAAAGTATGCAGTACTTCATTTTCGGGTCAGTTTGAATATAGACTATATAGCCAGAAGTATGCGGACCTCCCATACAATGATTACTCTGCTAATCGCTTATTATCTACTTATGTAACTATAGAGTGATTGACTAATTAAGCCACGCCCATCCCTTAGACAGGGATATAATTAAATGCACAGTTTACACAATATCCTAAAGCAAACATTAGCAGCAGATTGGACAGGAGTGGTTCGTAACCATCCACTTGGAGCCGTCATAGAACGCCATCGTAGGATGTCATCTTTCCTGTAAATCAGTTTGCCACATTTCTGCCCTGCTAGAGCTACCCTGGTCAACTGCAAGTGCCCAGCATCAATGGCATCAAATCCCACCAGCAGTCTTCCAGCATCTAATGGAAAGCCTTCCCAGAAGGGTAGATGCTTTTACAGCAACAATGGGCCGGCCAGCTTCATATTAATACCGTTGGTCTTAGAAAGAGAGATCGACACTGCTAGTACATACTTTTGGCCATATAGTGTATTACCTGGAGTTGGCGAGAATGGTTCAGTAGGATTAGGCATCAGTTCCATCTCCAGGAGGTCAGCTGTTCATTTAAATATTAAGATATTTCACTGGAGCTTAAGGTGGTTAAGTACAGACGCTCCTCTACTTACGAAAGTTCAACTTACGAACTTTCAGACATACGAACAAAGTCCAAATTGTGTTCACTGGGCTCCCATTTCCTGTCCACAACATAATTTTTTTTTTTCTGCGCTCTAGTTCCGCATAGTACGACTTCTGGCCGCTACTCTCGCCGCGTAGCGTGCGTACTCCCAGCATCCTAGTTTTTTGTACTTGCGTATGCCCTTAAAGTGATGTTGAATAACGACTTGCGAACATTTCAAGTTCCGAACGGCCGTTCAGAGCGTATCTCGTTCGTGAGTAGAGGAGCGTCTGTACTTTAAGCTTGCCAGCAGCAGCCTTGACTGGGAAACAAACTGGGAAACTTTGTGTTTCATGTGCTTGTTCTTAAGTTCTAATCGACCTTCTGGCCACTGGAGCAGATGCAGTCTCTGTCGTTAATGTCATTGTTTGGCACCACAGTTACTGAAGCGTCCTGACTCAGATGCTGCACTCATAAGTGTAATGGCTAGTAAGGTTATGACAGTTATTGCGTTTGGCCTGCTATTTAAGGTTAAAAACAAGATGAATAACTTGCTACAGAGGAAGGAATTTCCTGGCGGATTTTCTCTGGAAACTCACCTCGGCATGATTGATTGTTACATCTGTAGATCAATTTCTAGAGAAGTGGATGTGCAGACCATTGTGTACTCGCTGAGCTGTTTTAAGATAATCCAATCCTCATCCTTTTTATTTGTCGTTTGCACACGTACACTGGAATTCTTCTCTTCGCCTAAAAAATCTATAGCTCTGCAGCTCAGGGGTCACAGCACAGGGTCAGCCGACATTCAGCAATGTGCTGAAGGGCCCCTGGTCCTGCGGTTATTCTGCTGAGCCTGGGGCTCAAACCAGCAACTTTCTGATTACTTAGCCCTCTAAGCCTCTGACTGCCCCAGGAACTATTTCTTGTGTATTTTATGGTCACATCCGAGGCTGAAGTCAGACAAGCTCTGCTTTCGGGGGGGCCTACTTTCTTTTCACATCCCAGTGACTCCTGTCTGTCCTAAAGACTGGGTGAAATTCCCACAGAATTTGATGGTTCAGATGAGTGTGTGTGTGCGCGTGTATGACATATACAAGCACACTCATGTATTTGTGTGTGTGTGTGTGTGTGTGTGTGTGTGTGTGTGTGTGTGTCTCGGTATCTGTGGTTGTGATGATAATGATTGTTCCATAAGAGCAGCCAAGAGTAACCATCAGTTTAACATGTAACAGCTTTTCTGGCAGGCAGCGAGCGTGTATACAAGGTTACTGATCATGCGGCATCACCTCGGGCCTGTGCTGGGCGGCACACTGTTTGAGCTGCTTATTCGCGGAACAGACTGATGCAGTACATTAAGCATGATTAAGAGTGCAGTAATTACACAAAGGAGTAGCCAAACCTCAGCTTAAACTGTTTAAAGGACCTGTTAAAGCATGCTCTTGAAATGGTAGCTATGGGGTCAGATGTGTGTTTTTTTATTTTTTATTTTTAACATGGACAATGCCTGAATTCCTTTTGGGGGAGTGCTAGGTGTCTCGCATCCTGCCTGCTTTTTTGAATGCCCACAGACTTGCAGGTTCTGATCAAGGGAATGCCGTACATAAGAAAGGACCAATTCAACTGACTTAGGAGTTAAATTCTTTTCAATTTAAGGGAAAATGCCAGAAAAATGACTCTGTATCGACAAGAATGGTGCTTCTCTGGTTTTACTTCCAATATGACCAGTGATTGCAGACTACTTTATACATGCCATCAGTGTAGTAAACTGCAGTTGTGTGACTTTGTAATATTTGTTGAGGAAAAAAGTCCAGTGTTTATTTTTTTGCAGGAAAGCGCAGATTCAGGGCGGGGGAGTTGCACCTGCTGGTATTGACGTGATAATGGCAAAGTAAGCACACCGATTACTATCTAGGCTCTCATTATTAAGCAAGCAGCAACCCTGCATGCAGCTTTTACATGGCTATGACCGTTGGATGGGTGTGAGCCTCCCAGGGTGCAGTGATATCTGGCAGTGGGTATCCATTTCACCTTTATGTATTACCATGATATAACAACCGTTTCTCGCTTTGCCGGAAAATGCACATACACACACCCCAGTGTTTTAACTCATGCCCTGGTCAAGGGGCTGTTATTTTCTTGCTTCCCCTCTTTCCTCTGCAATATCTCTGTATATATTCTGTATTGTAGAAAAGTTGTATCCCTGTGTTACAAGTCATAGGATTCTCTTGAACAAATTTGGTCTGAGTAGATTTAATCGACATAGTAACAAATTCATATTGTGATGGAACCTTAAAGGCTGGGTGATTATCGGAGTTATGACTTCTGGAAAATGAATAAACTGGGGTGCATGTGAGCTGGCGATTGATCCAATTTTTATAAAGGGCTCATCCCTTTAAAATTATTTGTGTCACCATGATCAGGTGGTTGTTGGATCAAATCCCATTGCTGGTAGGATATTGTTACGATTAGGATCTTCAGCAAGGCCCTTAATCCTGGTTGCTCCACAGACACGTACTCTTGTTTTGATTGAGTATATGTGAATCGTCATGCTCACCAGTCATCCTCTCTGGACAGAAAGGGCAGATTTCCTTCCTGCTTTCAGATCAACAGCAGGACTTTGTACCGGCACCTGAGCTGCTACCTTGGTATGGTGAGCTGCTCAGATTCTGTCTGCTGATTGCAGCTGCGACTTCACTGAATTGCTGCTATAATACAGAGCTGAGCTTTATCATGTCAGGTATTTAGCAGTGTTCTACAGGATCTGAGTCAGCCGTGGATTTGAATCACACACGTGCTGTCGATCTGAGTCAGCCGTGGATTTGAATCACACACGTGCTGTCGATCTGAGTCAGCCGTGGATTTGAATCACACACGTGCTGTCGATCTGAGTCAGCTGTGTAAATCTATTAAAGTATTAAACTATTCAAGAAATAAAGGACTTTAGACCATCTGCCAAACCTGCACCCAGTAGAAAGTTAAGGTCCATCTCATGTATTTGCATAAATTTTCATAAAATAGCTGATTACCTGTAATTTGTCTGTATTGACACTGACAAAGCTCTGTACAGGAACTGGACATATACTTTTTTGTAATTGGCTTGCTTTTAGTTAGTTTTCAGTTTTATTTAGTTTTTAGTTGCTTCTGTATTTGGCTTTCAACACTGGTGCATTTGTGACTCACATCCATGGTTGACTCTGATCCTGTAGTGACAAGCAGTACAGTAGGTCCCGCTCAGGGGTAAAATGTAAGCTCTTCGAACGGGTCCGGTCTGCCTTGGGTGAAACTGATCACTCTCTGGGATGCGGTCGACTTACCGATCTTGAGCCTGCTGCGTGCTTCTGAGGATTTTGGTCTACATGTGTCTTTCATTATATCAGGGTGGTCACTCTTCATTCTGCTGCCTCTTGGACGTGGGTAGTTCTGTTTGCCTCCCTGGAGGGAATGTTATATGAAAGCACTTTAGGGCACCCTGACGCTTGTCCCTCCCTGTTCTTGTTCTCGCCTGCAGGGTTATGGTACTACCTGCGTGGGAACGACCGGCCATGCCTCACCCTCATCGGGTCCCCGAACTTCGGCTATCGCTCTGTCCACCGAGACCTGGAAGCCCAGGTTGCCATAGTGACGGAGAACGAGGGACTGCAGGCCCAGTTGCAGCAGGCAAGGCTGCCGTCTGGCTGCTCCGCGTTCATCTGGGTGCTGGCTCTGTCAGTATTTTATTGTGCGTGTGTGAGCGCATACATGTGGTCTGTGTACGTTTGTGCCTGGGTCTGGCTCTGATCCCCTGCTCGGCTGGCGTGACTTTGGAGGCTGTGCTGGTGGCTGGGGAGGGCTTTCTTTCTGGGAAGCGGGCTGGGAGTGATGCCTGCGCTCCGGGTGTCCCGCACAGCCAGTTTATGCCCGCCTACCCAGGGAGCCTTTTTTTTTTTTTTATGACTCTTTGCTAAGTAGAAGCAGCACAACTGCTGAAAATATTTGAGGTTGGGGGTGGGGGGGCTGACACTTTGACAAAGTCAAACAGTGGTGACAGCACTGTTTCACACCCCAGGCTTCAGTTCCACTTGGAGCAGCCAACTGGTGAGATACACTGTGTCACAAAGCTGAGTTTGCAGTGCTGCATGTGCCTTTGGTTTGTATTTGTGCAATAGTATTGTGAGCAGTATTGTGGGGTGTGAGCATCACATTTACGACATGTTTACCTATCATACTATATACAGTTACGTCCTTCGTCACTATGCCATCTGCTGATCTGCTGAGGTATTTGTGCCAGTTTGATGCAGTTGCAGCACTAAAGATGGCCTGTCTTTCTTTAACAGTCTTACAACAGGCTTTTGTGTGCCAGCCTATGACATCTCAAAACAGATGGCATAGATAAATACCGTGCAGTCAGAAGTAATGCACTTATCTTCAACCCTAAAGCAGCAAGAGAGGGTCACGAAGGGTGCTTGTTGTCTATGGAAATAAATAGCTCATGTACGTACTTGCAGAATCAAATGAGTCAATATGTGTCTGCAGATGATGTCTGTGGGCCCTCTGCTCTAATGGTTGCCGGACAATGTAGATATTTTTGGGGGTGATCTCACTAGTGTTTCATGGTGTCTTTAGCATTGAATCACAACTCATACACAGATCCACACTCAGCAATTGAGAGATGTTGGGGGGGGGAACTCATTCATTTCAAGGATTTAAAGCCTCCAAATGAATGCTGCTCCTGAATACTAATTAGTGCTGTAAAACGTTCCTGTTTATTTATGGTTCATTGTTTGGTTTTTGGATTTTTGTAATCTGCAGTCAGCCTGAGTCAAAATAACAACAAGGTTCGGCCATTAGTATAGTAGCAGGAAACAAGAGTGATCTTCTATCTTCTGCTCTCTCTGTCTCTTCAGGAGCAGGAAACATTATATCAGAGGTCCACAGAGGTATCCAGTTCCACATTCAAGCATCCTGACCGCCGTGTCAAACTTTGGGTCAAGCTAGTCACTCCATTCATCAAGAACTTCTTCTGAGTGGCTGAAGGACTGTGGCATGGAGATCCTGGCCCCCAGGTAGGTCATGTGAATGCAAGCTACCCTGGCTGTAACGGAGCTTGGCACTCTACTGCCATAGCATAAAAGTCAAAGCTAACGCTTTATTGGAAGCCCTGTGGTCAGAGACCCTGAAGGGACCCTGAGCCAGAGTCTGCTTCTGCTTCAACTTCTCACTGGTCACTTTTTTTTATTTTTTTTGCAGCCACAGGGCCTGGTATTGTTTAGAAGTCAGAAGCCATACCCTCAGGCCTGTTAGCTGTGGTGTACATCCAATGGCTTTCTTACTTAGCGATCCATTTTTCCTTAGCTTCCTTTATAAAAACATGGAAAGCTCTTGCTCAGAGATGCAGGACAGTCATCTGAATTTAAGTGGGGGATGTTTTTCTTGAAAGGTGCAGTGTCTTGTCCAGATTCAGAGCTTGCAGGATTTATGCAGTTCATGTATACAATGTATGTATACAATGTAGACATCAAAGCCTGCATCATGCACACAATTCAGATGGGAAATTCCTGAATGCAATCCGCCTTTTCACAGGGTTTAAAATTCTGTTTCAGAGTTCAGAGGTTTTTTTTTTTTTTTTTGTAATGCTGGCAGTTTTTTTCTTGTTATGGTAGGAAAAAAATAAAAAGCTTGGACGGAGTTCAGGGATAAGATAAATCAATGTTACTGAACAGGAAATGAAAGCGGTGAAATTATTGTGAGCACAGTCTGCCTTATCTTTACGTGGCCTGAGAACACATGCTGCTCCACATGTGCCACGCGAGTCCATGCAAGATCACAGATCGCACAGCCCAATGGAGGCTGCAGGCTTTCTGCCGACGACTCAGCAGCTCCACCAGGGGTACAGCCCCAAGACTGCATGTGCCGTGTGACTCCCTGCAAAGCCACCAAAGGCAAAGTAAGATTCACTGATAACATGGCCCAGCGACAGCAGCAGGCTCTCTGCAGACGATTCAGCAGGGCTGCATGTGCCCGGGTTGAAGTGGGGGCTGGGAAATCTAACGTCTTAATCTGTCGCCTACTCGCTTAGCAAGCGGTTTCAGCCTCATACATACTAATGTTTGCACCGAGTGAACTTAAGGAGGCACAGAAGCAAGGCCTCCTATAGAATCATCCAGCTCCACAGGCCATTCTTCTAACGGCCTGCCAATGGGCGGTGAGGCCCAGCTGTGCTGCCTGTCCCCTCGCAGCCACAGACATACATCACGCCCACACTTACTTAGAAAAATGTGGCTGTACTTGTGAAGCAACCACAGAGGGGGAAAAAAACAGAAAAACAAAGGTCGCATTTACAATTGTTATCAAGAATGTGAATAGGGGATTGGGTAGAAAAGTACTTTACCGTAATTGACAGACAGGATAAAGATGCGTCTGTCGTACCTGTCACTTTGGTAAAGGCATAAAAACATACGAAAAACCTGCTGTAATTGTTTCCATATTCAAAGCACTGAACAAAGCAGGCAGATTTAGTGCAGATTCATAGATATGGATCCAGTGTGCTTGTTCTGTTTGAATCCTTGGGTTAATGGACGGCCCTGAGGAAGTGCGCACATTAGGGCGCTCAGAGCGCATGTCAGTGTGGCAGGTTGTTGCGAGGTGATTTGCACACTGCAGCCTTTGTCTTATGCTGGGAAGCAGGAGGCTGTTTGGCTGGAGTGGCCTCTTTGTTGTGGCTGGCGGGGGGTGTCACTACCTCCTATGCTCTCCCCTGCAGATTTGCGGGAAAGGGTTGTGCTGGGGACCCGCCCTTCTCGTGCAGCCAGTTCCATGGGGTGGAGGGCTGATTATCCCCTTTTTTTTTGCTGGAGGCGCAGTGGAGGTCACGCAGTGGACAGCGCATTAGCATCTCCACCCTCTTTAATGCCATGCTTCTGTCATCCGCATTGCTGGGAAAGCCCGCTCTGCCGCTTTTACACACTGCACCAGCTGCTCGTGCATGAGGGTATGACAGCCTGTAGTGAGGCCCAGCATGTCTGGCTGCCCGGTACTTGAGGAAAGAGGCTTGAAAACACAAGCTCCCGGGGTAATGCCTAGTGATTTCATGGCTGTCGCCTCATCCTGTCCTGGTCCCACAGCTAATTTTGCAGTGCTCCGTGCGGCAAGTCTGCTGTTTAAATAAAACTGTAAGCTGGATCAGACCATCTACTAAGCAAATAAATAATATGTCATGTGATGACAATTAGTGGTTTTAAAATATGCTATTAGTTGTTAAAGACCTTAATGAAGGTATTAAATTTTGTTATGATGATGATGCCAGGCTGGCCCTTGAATGATTCTGGGAAAGGCTACCTCCCAGCGTATCTCATTTCAAAATGCCGCAGCTACTTGAAGCAGGCTTCCACTTGGGTGTATAGCAGGTGGGGCTGTTATTTACCCATCTGACAAAATGCTGATGTGGCATGTAGCTGCAAGAGCGATGACTGTAGCAGACAGAATGGCCCATAGCTGACAGTCAGGCATCCCCGATATTATCAGCTCCTTGAATTGAATTGCTTAAAAGTAGGGCTGGGCAATACCGATATTATATTGCGCATGCACGATAAACGCCAAGGCTTCAGATGACAGCCGAAGCATTTGGCTGGATGCCAGCTTTTTTGTACTAATCGGACATTTATTTACACCTATAATTTGGTAAGTAGATTAGTATAGTAGTGCGGCTAAAATATTAATGAGATGCATTTTGCGATGCCCATAAGTTAGTAATCTGTATAAACTTGGTGTATCTTTATCTTTAATAAACTCTGTTAGCAGATTTGGTATATTTCAGTGCAATAGGCACTGTAGTGGGGCACACCACATAATACTGCTTTGGTGTACTATGATTTATTATACTTCAGTGCAATAGACACTGTAGTGAGACACACCACATAATACTGTTTTGGTATACTATGGTTTGGTATACAGTGGCGGTGAAGAGGGACAGCTCAGCAGCCACAGCCACATCATCTTTTAAAAAAGGAGATCTTTTGGATAAACAAGGTAAAATGACTGTGGTGTGGCGCTACTTTTTGCAATTAAGTCTGACACGTTTATTAAACGTAAGGATATGCCAAATTTATACTGATTACTAACTTTTGGGTGTCATAAAATGCCTCATTCATATTTTAGGTATACTACTAAACTGCTTAACAAATTGTGGGCACAAATAAACATCCGTATGGTACTGAAAAGTTGTCGTCTAGCCAAATGTTTCACCTGTCATCTGAAGCCCTGGTGATTATTGCGCATGCGTGATATAATATCGATATGATATCACCCAGCCCACTTAAAAGGTAACACTGCCATTCTGTTTAAATGTACTGTGCCCCTTTAAGCTGTTTATTTTAGCATTAATTTGCTACATTTAAGTCCTGGGGACAATTTTTGTTCTGTCAGCCAGAGATCAGTTGGATTATATATATTGAATTGTTTTTTTAGGGAAAATTTAAATCTCTAGATAGCCTGTATAGGTTTTTAAATGAGAAATATTAAAAGCCTTCATGCTGGAATATCATATCAGTTACGGGAGGAGCTGCAGCGTAATGTGCCTAAAAGTGTGAATGAGTGAAGGTACATTATAGTTTCCACACAGCTGTGACTGTGTAATAAGGGCTGGCATCATTACTCTGGCAATTTAACCATGATAAATTGTTCCTAACGTTGTATTTATATCTGGATGTGTGGGTAGACTGAGTAAAACATCGATAAGAACCCAAGAACCAATTACATGTGGTTAGATCTCAGGATAATTAGATTGGATTTACAGTAATATGGATCTGTAGATCTCAAGGGGTTTGAGGAAACGACCATCTTTCAGGGAAGGATTCTGCAGCAAGCTGGATGTTCACGCTGAGCTCGGGAGGTTCCATGGAGCTGAGCCAGTGTCTGTGGCATGTGTCACCATGCTGGAAAGCCCAAGGGCCAGAGGCACCTGCAGGGGAGGCCCTTCCAGTACAGCCTCATACGCTCAGTCTTCTACAGACATTTTTTTAAGAACAGGAGGGTGATATGGCCCTGAGGTGATTTTACCTCATGTATTGCTTTAAGAAGTGTACGGTACTGTTTGTCTTTTTGTAAAACTGCATCCCAAGTGAATGTATGCCCTTAGGAATCCCATTTCATTATGCCGTGTTTCCCCAGAGTTCACACAAGTGGCTAATGCCTGAGAAGAAGACGGGAGCAAAGGCTGCTGCACATTCAGACGTGGGCAAACAGCTGCCAACACCCACCTGCCTGGTTTCTTCGTGGTCTTCAGCTTGAAGGTCCAGACGAAGGTCGGCCCACACATGCGGGCTTGTACATGGGACACTCGTAGACATTTTGGCTCCCCTGCCAGTCCGTGGGTGTGGCTTTGATGAAGATGACTGGCGTGGCAGATGTCGGCTCCTCCTGCTTTGCCCTTGTGATCGATCCTATTTGTGTGTCCCAGCCTGGCCCTGAAACACATAAGCAAGTCTCTCAGGCCGGTACGGACTTCCCCATAGAGTATGGTCGGCCTCATCTAAGCAATCTGCAGCATAGAAGCCTCCAGCCTCTCTGCCGTGGCTGGTCTGCGTCACCCTACATTCAGCGGCTGTCAGTTACTTAATGTACATTAGTATCAGACCTGTATCTGACAGGCGTCCCAAACTCAAGCTGCATGTCTCTAAGATAAATAAGATCTCTTGCAAATTTAAATGCCCGCTGCTTTTGATTTCTGAAGTTCTGAATGTTACCAGTAGGGTGAAGCTCTCTTTGTTTACTCTCCCTTCTTCAGATTGAGACCCATTGAATATGGCGAATAGGCTGTAATGTTCTCCATCACCTTTAATGTAACACCGCCTGCTTGTATCAGACCTTATTTGATGTGAGATACTCCGGAAGAACCACCAGTAATGCTGCAGGTTTTGATATCGGCAGAGTGACTGATAGAAGCATTCAACATTCGTCATGTGGCTTTATTACCCAAAAAAGCAATGTACTACATGAGCTCAAAGAACCTTCAGTTAGATACCTCAAAGGTCATTTTCTTTCTGTTCATTGTTTGTCGTATTGTACAGTGGAATATTTTTATGACATAGAAATATATAATGTAAAATTTTAAATAAAATTAATGTTTAAATAATGATACCTGTTGAAATGAGTGTGACAGGTATTACGAGCTATGTAGGGTGTCTGTGTTGGCTCAGTTTGCTAGGACCCGAAGAAAGCCAGCAGCAATTGGCATCTTGATTCTACCCCACCCTTGGTTGGGAAGAAAGTCAGCTGGAGTTACCAGTTATGCTTTGAGGGGGACCTCAAGAGGAGGTACAGCTCCGTTGGAATGATCTCCCTTTGTGTCATTAAAATCTAAAAAAAATGCAAGAGAGAGTCACATAAATAATAATATATAAAATATATAAAAATAATTTCGCAGAGCAGTTGTGGCTCATGTTCCAAAAATACAGATGCACTCCTTAAGACTGACTGATATCACGATATTATCAGTAATTAACGATATCAGACCGTGACTAACTGGCCTTTTGTCACGGAAGTAGGCTTGGGCTATACACAAAACAAGATAAAGATTTATGATTTGCCTTTCACTTCAGCCTTCTAGCCTGTGGTGTTATAGTATTGGTGAGCTCTGCCTGCACAGGACACAAGACCCATAAGGGACAGTGAAACAACAACGCTACACAGCCATTAAGAACTGAGGGTTACTTCCGTTTTTTCTTTTTCTTTTTGGCATCCTGTAATTTAACGTGCTGCAGAAGAATGCAGTCCAGGTGGGCATACTGTCATAGGTACAGCTGGGCCCAATAATCTGGTAGAGTTTGAAAGTGAAATCGAACTCTGGTATTCCCAGTGTGTACAATACTGAGTACACATGCAAACTTCTAGCTCTTCCAGATCAGGCCTCTCTCTGGCAGCCTTAGCGCCCAGCAGCTTGTCCTCCAGCTCATTCCTGCTCACCAGAAAGTGGGATGGAGCATACTGAGCCTGCAGCTCTGGCTTGCAGGCAAGGCTGGAACGCCTGGTATGCAAGATGACAAAGTTTGGATGATATTCAACCTCTATGTCACCAATCCGAAGGTAACTGCCAAATCAAAGCACTGCAATGTCAAAGAAAATCAATGCGTGTGTGAAATCTTTTAACATCTTTGATGTCTGATGCCTTCTCAGATTATCTCACGTTCCCTTCTTGATCGTATTTCTTCTGAGGAGAGGAGCCAGTGCAACTCTACAGTCTTTCCAGTGGTCTCAGCGAGCAGGACGCTGTCACCGTCTGTAAGGACTCTGTGGATCTAAATCCTCTGTGATGGGAATGGGGACCTGAGACGGAGACATCAAATATGACTAAGTGGATTAATTCTGCAAAGACGTCTCCTTTGGCCACCATGTTTTCAGCTGCTTTTCCAGTTTTAGTCCTTGGGCAGGGCATATGCAGGTTTAGGCAAGTTAGACTGAAGACGTTTTAAGACTTCTTAATGTCATTTATAAATTTAATTTAAGACCAGTCTCAAAATCACATGCAAAAAGCATGCAGTAACACCAGTTTCTTTAGGTCAGGGTTCTTAAACTGCAGTCCTGGCGGGCCGGAGCCCTGCGTAGCTTAGTTCTTTCCCTGTTTCCATAGAAATGATTCAACTCAAGAGTTGTGTGTCAAGTAGTTGAGTCAGGTGTTTTTAATGAGGGTAAACCAAAAACTGTGCAGGGCTCCGGTCCGCCAGGACTGGAGTTTGAGACCTCTGCTTTAGGTTGTTGGCTGCATTGTGTTCCCTTTATGCAGGGTGAGATGCTACAGCTTTGATTCCCATTGTACCGAGTTTGAAGTACTTCTTGCAGTTTACAATGAGTATCATATTCCTGATTTCAAGCATCCAGATTTTGTTGAATTGGCACTCTCCCCTACCAAAAAGTGGCAGGTAACATTTACAGGCTGGCTTAGAGCAGCTTGTTAGTTACCTGAAGCTGGTCCCCCCCC
>JAODKC010000045.1:2793061-2803656 GCA_026777985.1 Mormyrops attenuatus | reverse complement strand
AAAAAAAAATTTTATTTTAAAAATCTGCTCATTCCGGTTTGTAAGGTTGGAATATAAAATGGTAGCGACATGTAAAATCTTCCCATTCATGAACATATTAGTCAATGTTATTTTCCATATTTGTGCCATTTTAAGAACCCTTAACATGTGAACATAATACATTTTAGGACTAATTAAGGCCTGTTTTATAGATAAATTGAATACTTTTTAAAGATCCAATGCCTGGAGTATCATCACAGCAGTACCCTTCACCATGGCCTCTGGAGGTAATCCAAAAGACTTCAGCTCTGTCAGCTTGTTCTGAGGAAAGAAAGCAATTGGGCAGTAACAGAAAATACTGCTGTTGTAATTTTTATATGTAGATGCATGTAACCACGGGTAACACTCTGGTCTTACTGAGTGTGTTCAGAGCTTCCTGGGTAGCAAGCAGTACTGGTTCTGCTTTGGCCAAGTCCTCGTCATAAGACCTTTGTTTTATGGCAACAATTTGTGACACTAATGGGTCTCATGATTAGCACAGGATGCAGATATCCGGCACTGACTAAATATAATATCTGAAAACAAATGAGTACACTTGCAATAACTTGCATGTTCAGCCTTTTCCTTGGAAGTCTCGACACCCACTATTTGGATGTGTTTGTCAGCATCCTCATTCTTTTGAAAGACTTCTACATCTTGTACAGCCAACATAACTTTAATGTTATTAACCTAGCCAAAAGTTAAACCCTTTCAAGCTATTTAATTGTGTGGCATTATTGTCATTTATTTGATCTTCCATAGTTCAGTAGCACTTTGTCTGGATACCATACACTATTTACTATACTCATAATAATACCACTGATGTAATCTACACTGTTCAGCAACCTAGAACTACCATGTCTGAACAAGGGTTGCCAAAAACCCACTACCTGAGCTGTAGTGTGCTCCAGTTTGGTTAAACCATTCGTGCCATCTTTTGACAACAATTACATTTTGGTGGCCAACAGGTTTTGGTACAAGAGTTTAATCATAATTCCTTCAGTTTCAGAGAGGAATTGGGCACTAACTGAGGGTCTCTTCTGGCCATTCATTGAACCAGTTAACATATATGCAGTTGACTAAGCCTAGGAATTTCCTGGCCGGAACCCCCAGTAGGGAGTCAACTGGAGAAAAGCAGAAAGTGACCTACAAGGAGCACTAGAGCTGCCCACACTTGAGGTGACATTCAGAACATAGATGTTCTATCATTAAGAATCGTAGTGTAAAAAAAATGAGCAATTTAGTAGAACTGCCTTCTGATTGCAGCAGTTGTCCTGAGTGTCTAGTAGGTCTGTGACTTCATTTTTTATTGCCTAAATTATGTTCTCCATCTCACCATCCTGGAACAGGCCAGGAATTTCACCTGAGGATAGTAGGTAATTGATAACCATCAGAAATTCTTCCACAGCAACCTGTGAGTCAGTCATTTTAATTACTGTCCCAACATTCTTCATACCTGCCTTCACTGTGTGACTAGCTCCCACACACAGGCGTGGAAAAAATTAAGAGACTACAGCACAGCAATTACTTGTTTCACTCATTTCTCAATTTATGGGTGTGCATCTGTGAGCAAACTGCAGCCTGGTTCTTCCCTGTTTCTAATTAATGAAGGACTTCTTCCTTGCTTTATGGAACTTCTGTCTTGCTTCTAGGAGCCTGATACAAATTGTCCTAGCAGTGCACCTCACACCTGCACTTAATGTTTTCCATTCTTTTTGAAGGTCACCTGACATCATCCTACGATTCATGAGAAACTGATAAGTTAACAGTCATTCTGGCATTAGAATGTCGCTTCCACCTTTTATCTGGCTGGTGTCTGGTTGTTCCCGGTGTCTCCTGCTTCACCTTGTTCGAGTGTATTTAAAAATGCTGATTTATTTTAAAAAATAGAGAGGTCTCAATTTTTTCCGTGGCTGTGTATGTGTATGTTTAGTGTGTGTGTGTGCATTGACATTCAATATAAAACTAATATACACATGAAAAATCACACAAGCAAAAGCGGTAAACATGAAATAAATGACAATCCCACACTCCGAAGCGAGAGCAGACACACGTGCGTCACCTTCACGTCTCCCAATAATTTCCTTTTTAAGTTCTACAGTTACTCTCACTACTGTCCTCTTTGGTTTGCTGCTGTCACTGCTCACTTTCTTAGGGGCCATGATTACTGTATCACTAAATGTACTGTAGATAAAGCACAAAAAAATCACACCAAACACAGAAACACCAGCTTTCACATGAACTCAGTGGCGAGGTACCACGAGACTGAGAGCCAGACTGAGGCATAAGCATCCCAGTAGGTCGGTTTGCCTTTGTGTAAACAAGCCCATCGATCCGATCAGTTTAGCAGGTCCGTTTTGTCATTTTCTGAGTTTTCAGTCGAGTTGCAGCTAGATTTTTCTCAACCAAACAGTTCAAGGTCCAAATTGGTACAGATGAATGCCTCTCGACCCATCCAAGTTTTAGCAGGAATGATCGAGTTCCAAGATTTCAGTCAAGGTACAAGTCAAAAAAAATTCAACAAACCTATTCAATGTCCGAGTTAGTCAAGAGGCGTTCAACTTCCAAGGTTCCCACTTGACAAAACCTGAACAAGCAGTAAATGAGCTAAGTCACATGGCACTTGCATTTCACCCAGACCATTGTCAGTCAAATGCAGACTTTGCTAAAACAAAGGATTCTTTGGAATGTCTTGAAGATTTTTACCTGACTTTACTATAATGAAAGTACCTTTAGGCCTGGGGTGTGGTAGCCTTTCCACATGGTCATTTGGAGCAGTGTTTCCCAACCCAGTCCTCAGGGACCTCAGGGCTCCCGGTAGGGAGAAAAACGTGGACTGTCTGTGGGTCCCGAAGGACCAGATTTAGAAGACCTCCAGGCTGCTGATGCTGGCAGGTAAGTGAGAAAGGCACCACTTCCCACTGCCAGCCACTCCTACTAGCAGAGTGTTTGGGAGGAGTTCAGACTGTACAATGTCTGTACACACCAAATAACGCAAACCACCTTTCTATAGTAACTCTTATCACCGCAAATATACTTACACAGTACTAGTAGTTCTAATCTGATAGCAATAAAAACAGGCAGAAATCAATTTAACCTTTAATTTTCCTGTAATGTTACCATTATTGTCTAATAAATTATAACATTTATTTTTATTTAATGTGTAGACTTTAGAGTTATTTTGGGCCTATTTCTGAGTTAGAGCTAATTGAACCATATTGTATTAGCTTAAAGCATCACCTAGTTTCTAGACATAATAACCGCTGGACCACAGGTGTCAGACTCCAGTCCTGGGGGGCCAGAGCCCTGCACATTTTTGGGTTTCCCCTTGTTTAACACACCTGATTCAACTTCTTGTGCTAATTACCACATAGCTGTTGAGCTGAATCATTTGTGGTGGAACAGGGAAATAACTAAGCTACACAGGGCTCCGGCCCTCCAGGACTGCAGTTTGACACCCCTGCGCTAGACTGCCCAAAGAAGTCAGTGATGTAGTAGGCACAATTCTTTTATCTATTCTGAATAGTTCACTGGCCACTGGTGTAGTTCCTGACTACTTTAAAACTGTTATGGTACAGCCATTGCTCAAGAAACCAAATTTTGATCAGTCAATAATTATCAGCCCGTATCCAAACTGCCATGTTTATCTTAGGTATTAGAAAAAGTTATAGTAATGCAGGTACTGGATGTAGTTCAGAACATCAATATTTTTGAGAAATTTCTATCTGGTGTCAAAAAAACACAGTAGAGAATTGGCTCTCCTTTATATATGACAATTCTGTGAATGAAGATGCTGGGAATACCTCTGTGTTAATTCTTCTAGATTCAAGTTCTGCATTTAAAGATAAAGGTACTTTATTGTCATTGTAAGTACAATGAGATTTAGTTTGGAACATATCAACAGATGCATAGTAAAGCTTACAATTAAATAGAATCCGAGGCATAAAATACAAAACAGGAATAAAATTATGTATACACATTTGACACTATTGATCAGATTAAAACATAGGGTGGGAATTACAGGAACTGCACTGGTCTGGTTTTCCTTATATTTACCAAATAGAACTTTTGCAGCTGATGTTGGCAAGGAGATTTCCTCTCCCTCCATGCTTACATGTGGGATAGCCCCAGGCTCCATATTAGCCCTATTTTATTTTCTTTATATATGTAGACTCTGGAGCAGCTTACCTCCAAGCCTTACATCATCTGACGTGGTAGCCATTTTTAAATTCACTCTTACCATTCAGCCTTTGGAAATGCGTTTAATTTGTTTTTTAATGTATATTTCATTTATTTTATTTTTCTTATATCACAGGTTTAATAATTTCCTTTTTATTTGAATGTTTGTCTGGAATGCTGTTTCTTTTAGTCCTTTGTTAGTTCTGCTTGTTATGATGTGAAGCACTTGAAGCACCTGGCTTGAAAAGCACCATACAGACATAAGATAACACTGACTTCAGTTGCTTGTAGAGGTGTGAAACTTTGCTTTACTTGGAGAACAATTTAATTTTTTTTTTTAAAAAAAACATTGTTCGGTATTTTTGAAATTCAGTCTGCTTTCAGATTTATCAGCTAAACGGGTAAAGGGAATTTGGCTGCATTCGTTCTGTATGCCTACAAAAATTTCCCAAATTGCGAGTTTGTGGATGTGTTCCAAATTATCAAACCTGCCACCCTAAAAGTCAAGCTCCACTTTAGGCAAAGGATTTAAACCATCCAACGGTATCTTTAGAAGGAACCTCCGTTACTAGAAGAGTCAAGTCAAAAATAAGTTTAACGTGCGTAAATTAACTTGCTATCTGGAGGCTGTGAAATTGTCTTGAAACGAAACTGCAATAATACCACATTCATTGGGACCTCAACTGCCTCAGCATATACATTCTTCCTTTTATCTGGCGTTCAATCACAAATGTCTCACTCCTCAGCTGCTTTGCGCTCAGGCATGTTGTCATATGTCACTTTTGGCTACTGTTACAGCATTTATTATTGTTTCAGCATAAAGAAAACACAACCTGAAAGTGCGAGACGTCAATAAGCCTTTCATCTTCCCAGGTCCAGGTCCACTTCATTCAAAGAGCTAGTATTCTGCCTACAATCTAACAGGTTGTTGTGCATAAAATGTGCACAGGGATTCATTTATCTTCTAACCGCTTATCTTGGTCAGGGTGACTGGATGTGTATAAGCATTTCTCCACATAGGTGAGAGTGTTTATTTTTGTGTTCTTTCGTTATTAGTAGTAACAATCAATACACTTTAATATATTCGTGAAAATATGTAAACTTTGACCTGTACATTTCTTTCAACAGATGACGCCAGTTTTTCCATGTATACTACGCTGTTCACACAGCAACAAATTAGAAAAATAAGTTCATTATAAGTGGGGATATTGGTGTTTGTTTGAGACATTGCCTATTTACCGGCCTCTTCGACCACCACGATCGTCGTTTTGACTGGGAGTCTGTGTCTCCGTCGTATTAGAGGTTCATAAATATCTGTCGCCATTAAATTAATGAAACACACAGCCATGTTTCTGACTTGCCTTCTCCAAATTGTCTGTCTTTGCCAGTCGGTTCTCCTCTGCCGCTAAATATTTTGCCATTTTGTCTGGTTTTTACTTAAGTGTTTTAGTGTGAAGAGTCCTGCAGATGCTCTGTTCTTTTATCGCCAGTGTTCTTGGTCCTCTACTGCGGCGTAACCAAGCTAACACTAAGGAAAGTTTAAAAAAAAAAAAAAAGCTAAATGTTTTAAGACATGCCTTTCATCTAAAATACCTTAACAATAAAGAAAACAATTATAGCATTAAAAACTTAAAACACTTTTAAAAAATTTAGACTCGTAAATTATCTAGTTAATTAGGCAGTTCCACTAGCCGGCGGGCTTCAAACAAGCGCCTCGCGCTGCCAGAAATTCGAAACCCACCGACGTTATAAACCGCGTGCCGCCCATATAAATCCCGTAAATTCCTTCAGTTTAAACCAGTTAAACGTCACCAAACTGCTTCATTTATTGATGACATATATAAGCTCTAGTTGTATGTAAATAATCAGTAAATAATTCAATAAAGCGCGTTGTTCGTTTGTAACACTGGGCTACAGGTGGAGGAAACAAAGAAATTCCAGGCACGCAACTTATTCTTCAAATGTCTTTATAATTTTTGCCGCAAATAACAAGTTTTGCTTTGCACACTGCCAAAGGGGAAACATCCAGGATCTGATTTCCAACCTAAATATTCGAAAAAATTGTCTACGTAGATTTCAGTAGTCTAACCCCGTTACAGAAACGCCAACAAACCAATAACTGCTTTTAATCTCACTGAAATATTCTCACTGAAGGTCTGTGAGACTCACTGGAATAACTGCTTTTTCAATCTAACACTGAAATATTCTTACTACAGATGTTTTTTCAAAAGTGTATATGCCTTATATGTTTTTATATATATGTATTTGGAATTATTTTGCTCAATGGATGTCTGGAGTATACCCAATGTGTAAGTATAACTGTACTCCAGTGTCACCTGATGGAAATTTAGGGAAAAGGTGACAGCCGTTGGAACTCTGATACAGCCACACTCCCGTAGACCTTGAAATGGTGCTGGAGATTGTGAAGTGTCACACATGCATTGACACAAGTAGAAATCAAACACATACCTCAACATGGCAAACAACATTCACCATCAACATCATCCTGTAAAAAGTTTAGGAAAACCTTTTGTCAGCTCAGTACGTCTAATGCTCATAACTTGCCTCAAAAAGGCACATTGAAGATCTTCTGTAGCATTCTTTTCTTACAAGACTCAAGGCTTTAGACATTATGGTTGCAACATCACAGAATGACACAAGGAATTACTTGACCTGCCTAAAGATAGGTCAAGTCCCATAAAGTGACTCCACTGAGTACATGGGCTAAATTTCTCCAGTGAAATATGTGAGAATGAGTAGTGTGTGCAGATACAGCATTTGATCCTTGTAAATTATTTCCTCGCCGTGGAGGCCCCAGACCCGCACAGCCCCCACCCATCTTTCAACCACTTATGATTGTCAGGATCACAGGGATCTGGAGAATTCTCAAAAATCCTTTTTTTCCCCCCCAGATATGTTCAAAACAACTAGCTTTCACTGAGCACCATTGTGTATATTGCTGAGGTTAAAGTTAAATGTCATATCACTGTTGTGAATTACTGAGTGTTCTGTAAATTGTTACAGCCTTAACCAGTCCATTACTGTTTATTGACTTATTGTTTATATCATTATTACAGTTATGAATTTGTCACTATAAATGAGAATTTTGAACTGTTTGTAATAAGCATGAAATGCCACTTTCCGGAAATTTTACCTCATGGTTTGGTATGTGATTGACACACATAGGCACTCTACAGTTCATTGCTGTTACTGAGCTGGACTGAGATCAACCTAACTGTAAACACATGTCAAATACGATTTTCTAGGGTTCTAATACAGAGCACATGGTAAAATGAGATTTTGCAATGTGTTTCGCTCGCATTCCACAATTCCCCTTTGGTTTTTTGTGAAGAAAAAAAGGGAGAAAGTGACTAGGCCTCATGCCTTTATATTGAAAGACTTTGACCGCCCCCTTCTGGCCATAGAGACACATTACAGTAATCTGATTGATAATGAATTGTTTGATACCCCAGGGTGGCCAGTCTTATCCAGAAAGGGTTGCTGTGTGTGTGGGTTTTCGCTGCAACTCCCTAATAAGACTAATTAGAGGACTGATTGGCTGAAGAGTTCTCGCACCTGGGTTTGAACAGCTGACCTCAAGGTTATCCCAGAAACCTGCATACACACCGGCCCTTTGCAGGTAGGATTGACCACCCCTGTACTAGGCCCATCTCAGCTGACGTTCTTCAGCCAAACACACATTGTTGGTTTTAGTCAGGAAAGCAAGGAACTACACTTGCATTACTCCGGTAAAAATAAAGAACTGTACAAATGGGCAAAATAAGCTGTACAGGGAAACTCATACAGCAACATTAACTGTCATAGTAATACTTTACTTCAGGGGGCGTAAAAACTTAGTAATAACTCGGTTACTACTGAGGGTACAAATCATGTACAAATATAGTCTGCTAGAGATAAATGATGCATCGTGAATCATTAATGATGAACAAATATGAGATCAGTATATAACGTGCGTTATTCATGAATTGATCACAAAGATAGTTCACAAAGGTTTACAGAATTGACAGATATAGTAACAAATATAGTAACCGCTTGATAAAACATGCATCATGATTCATTAATGATGAGTTAACGTGAGATCAGTATGTAACTAAGACTTAGTCTATAGTTAATTAACGCATAAGTAATCACATTATTCGTGCCCCGTCAAGTAAAGCATTACCATTGTTATTATGTGTAGTACCATGGTCTAACATGGCCCTGTAGACCATGAATTTCCTGCTTATTACTAATGTTAAGTGTATAACTCAGGTTTCCACCATGAATTGAAATTCTGGGCACATTAAGGAGACTATCGGGAT
Organism: Mormyrops attenuatus; assembly: GCA_026777985.1. Taxonomy (NCBI): domain Eukaryota; kingdom Metazoa; phylum Chordata; class Actinopteri; order Osteoglossiformes; family Mormyridae; genus Mormyrops; species Mormyrops attenuatus. Next base: position 2,795,137 of record JAODKC010000045.1, on the reverse strand, counting down.
TTGTAGTTTACAGATTGCACAAATTACGGTAACTATATACGTCAGCTACAGTAAAAACCACAAACCAAGAGGCTACATAAGACGAATAGAAAAGGAAATATCATGATGATTTGACACTATTTCGGGCAGATGAATGTGGATGTGGTTACATATGTTTATTTAAAAAAGCGTCATATAATGTGTATCTGGGCATCTCACTGATACACCTTCCTGAAGTGGTATATGTTTAATTTTAATGGCATTCCAGGCCTTTCCGGGCCTCAGATGCTGCCTGTCTGGTGTGCTGCAGGCAGCCAGTGGTGCACGGGTGAGATTCATCACGTGGGCTTTCGAATCCCTTTCAGGAAGGGGCAAGGACTGGGGGACGGGCCGGCCAATAGCCGCAGGACAATGGGAAGGGAGGCCGAAAATAAACAGGAAGCGTGAAAGGCCAACAATCCCTGCAAGCACTGCACACATTATTTGGAAATATTATGTGGGGTAGCAAAGGCAAGGCTAGCGTCTCCAATCCTGAAATATCCTTCAATCTTAAGCCCTCATAAAATGCACTTTAAGAATGTTACCTCTGTTGCTAAACACTCAAACTCTCAGGTTTTCGCACTTACTTACCAACGTCTGTGCTTATTATGTTGACTGGAACAATTTAATTGGAATTTTACAGCAGTCTGCTTTTATTCAGCGCTTTGATTTTTTTGTATGCCATCAAAACAGGCTTACATTGTGAAGTGCTGTAGCTTAACACCATAATAAATCAGTAATTAATTTTATTCTCTTTATCAGCACTAGATTACATGGCAATGGAAGAAGCATCAACTCAAATAAACAAAAAATAGATCTGGCACTCAGTATATTTCTACACAAACTTATATCTTAAACATAAAATAGACAGCAACTTACACATTTAGTTACATACAGTCTTGAGAGACTATAGACTAATACTGCCACTTTATAACGTTGGATTGCATTGGCTTCTCAGCAATCAGTACAGTAATCTGTGTAAAGAGAAACAAAGAAATACAAATGAAAGCAAACAAAAACCATACAAAAACCTAAGTATCGACCAAGATGTAACCAGGAACTGCATTTCAGATGAACAGACAAGAAGCAGAAAGTCGTTACAGCTGTGGTACCAAATATTGGTGCATTTTTCCTCATAAAAAAGCATACATTTTTCCTTTAAAATGATACAAAATACCTTTATTTATTGAAGACGGACAGTGCTGAAACATTTATGCTGGCTGAGGGAGAGCAGGTCGAACCCTGGTCAGCCTGGCAATTCACATATATGAGCAAGGTGGCCTAGTAAGAGAGGTAATCCTACACAGAAATAGAGGAACACAGAAGGGCATGTTTAGAGCACGAAGGCTCAAGCATCTGAGCGATACTGAGGAGTTTTGAACTCTCTGTTGGCCAATGGGGGACAAAAGGAGTCTAAAACAACCAATCAGCAAACCGACCCTGAGTCAGACTCCGCCCCCTGAGGATATACACATGCACTTTGTGCTCTGCCATTCACACTGGACTGCGCTGTTTGCCACTGCTTAGGTCCACACTCCAGTCACACGGTCACACTCCAGTCTCACGTCTGCTCTTGTGGCAGTGCTCAGTCCAACGACACGAGCATCATACCAGCACAAGTAGCATTACAGCTCAGCAATCTGGGTTAATAGCCTAGTAGGAATGTGGAGGGAGTGACCGGAAGTGTCATTGGCTACCCAACCAGGCCTGTAGGAGACAGGAATCACCTCAGACTATCTGCTCCTTCTCCTGCCAGCCGGTCCCTCACAGGATGGATGCCTCACATGTTCACCAGATGCTTCGTATTTATTTTCCAGTCTACCCTGACCCGACCCATCCTGTTCGTGTGACCTTTGATCCTTCTATGGGGCCCCAGCCGCATGTTGAGCTTGCTGCTCCAGTGCAAAGGTTGGCACTGTTTTCCACCGGCACTGAGCCCAGCTGCAGTCCCTGCCCCTTTCGGGGGGGGGGGGGGGGGTAAGAGTTGACGGACGTCATTGGCGTAAACAGAAAAGGCCAGCGAAAGACTTGGGACGGAAAGGTGGAATGCTTGCAGGG
>JAODKC010000045.1:2762964-2773972 GCA_026777985.1 Mormyrops attenuatus | reverse complement strand
CCCCGCCCCCCCCGCCCCCGCCGGCGGGGGGCCGGCTTTGTGTGGGAAGGACTGGAATGGTTGAATGCTGCCAGAGGGGGCTCAACCCAGACAGGAGGTCTTAACAGAACAAACACAGACACACACACACACACAGATAGACAGACACAGACGCACACATAGACACACACAAATATCCCCCCTCACACACACACACACCAGCAGTTAACGGCAGTCGTTAAGAAACTTGCAGTGTGATCAATATGTTTTCATCTTTAAATACAAAGGTTATGCAAAAATAACTTAAAAATCAGAAGTAAAATTGCGCAAGCCGCTCTGGGCTATCACACGCTAAGTGGTGTCCACTTGCGCTTTCTGTGGGAGAGGCCCCCCCCCTGCAGACGGAAGGCCATAAAAGCAGCAGCGCAACGAGAATGTTCGACATCTCCACCAGTATCATGAAACAATCATTTTAAAATGAACTGTTGCTCTTGCTAAAACAGCGCCATACGAACACTGACCATAAAAATGGAGAACACTCCATTTTTACACATCATCCACATCCAGACGAGCCGGATCTGCTGTGCCGCTGGACTGTGAGCCCCTACCTCTGTGACCTCAGGTTCCAGGCACCCGCCCCCCCCCCAGCCCCACGCCACCAGGCACTTCCTCTGTCTGATTACCCACCAGTGCTGAAAATTACACTGCTTTCTCACGGGGGTGGGGGGGGGGTGGTTAATGTAATCTCTAATCTCTGAGGATCCATATCTGGCCATGAGGATTTAACAAACCCCCCCCCCCCAACCCCAAACCCAAACCCAGGAATGCTGCCAGGCAACGCCAAGGAGACCCCCCAACTGGAGAGCTTTATCAGTGGGCCCAGCAGAATATGTGAGAGCAGTGGCGTCCTAAGCACTCAAAACCACATCAGAAACTCAAACATGGGACAAATTAAAGAGAACGGCTTCCAGTCACCCCCCGATTCCACCCCCATGGGCTCAAAATAGGACAAACACACTTGGGTGACCACTTCCTGGCAAGAAGAATGGCAGTGAAACGCCATCTAGGTTATCCGGGATGATCGCAGCATCGCCACTGAAAATTTAAACCTAGTTCGGGCTTTCTTGGGAGGTCGCTGCCACGGCAACTCCGTTATTTTTAATGATGGGGTGGCTGAAGCCAATTAGGCCCAGCTACTACTCAGCTGGTCGAGGTTACAGACGCAGCGGCTGGGAGAACAGTAGGCTTGCGGGAGGCGCGGTGGTCCCAGAAGGAGCAGGAGGCGCAGGTGGGGGGGACCAGAGGAAGCACATATACAGCTGAACCAGGAGGCCCCCGCTACCATCAAGGTCAGGGAGCTGACAGGGCCACACTGCTGTTTTGTAGCTACGTGTCTGCAGTACCCCTCATGGTTAGCTCTGTCATTTATTCATATTTTTGTCCATCCATCTTCCAACCAGTTACCCAGTAGAGGGTCCTGGCAAAGCAATAGGGCTGGATGCCAGCTCCTGGGCCCGGGGTTGGTGCACTGGCACATCTCAGCGGCGCCCCCTGGAGTGAAGTGGCAATGGCAGCAGGCAGGCTAAGAAGAATGGACCAGAGCTGGGCCGACTTCGCCGGCTGGCCGTGGCGGGAGCACGCATTGAAAAAGAGAAAGAGGAAAACAAAAAAGGGCGAGAAGGCAGCAATTCAGCCAGGGAGAAGACGAGGCTGAGGACGGAGGCGGACAGAGGCACCCTTCATGGTGGGGGCAGAAAAGCGAGCAGCGGGTTTTGGCGAAAGTCACCATCCGGTTAAAGTGAGTAGACATGGGGGTGCAGTGACCCCCTGAATGCTTCCATTCAGCCATGCGCTGGTGGACTTTTCCAAAGTTTACGTTTATTATGCATGCGATCGCAGCACAGATTAACAGCCAGTGAAGGCGCTGCAAACTACAGGCCAGACTAGGCTATTTAACAACATTGCCAGTCAGTATAGGCTGACGTCTAGGAGTCTGAGCTCAAGGTTAAACCGGCATCTGCTTTGCAAATGCTCACGCACACAGGGAAGCGTGTCCAGTTCAGACAAATGGAGTGTCAGGGGATGGTGGGCGTGGATCACATGAACCACCGATGCTTTTGACACGGCCTGCGTCGCAAGAACCACCGACGCGTTTCACACAGCCTGCGTCGCAAGACCCACCGACACGTTTGACACGGCCTGCGTCGCAAGAACCACCGACGCGTTTAACACAGCCTGCGTCGCAAGACCTACCAACACGTTTGACACGGCCTGCGTCGCAAGAACCACCAACACGTTTGACACGGCCTGCGTCGCAAGACCCACCAACACGTTTGACACGGCCTGCGTCGCAAGACCCACCAACACGTTTGACACGGCCTGCGTCGCAAGAACCACTGACGCGTTTAACACAGCCTGCGTCGCAAGAACCACCAACACATTCAACACACCTACACAGTTGGCCCTGCTGTGGCCCTCACTAGCGGTGGGGTATGAAGCACCATCGACAGAACATAAAAGACTGCCCTTTTTGTGCTTTCAGAATTATAATAATGACAATAATAATAATAATAACCCCATCCATCTTCTGTAAACGCTTGTCCTGTTCAGGGTCGCTGGGGGTCTGGAGCCTATGGGCACAAGGCAGGGAACAACCTAGAATGGGGCACCATCCAATCGCAGGGCAACAACTAGAACAATGATGATGATGATAATTATTATTATTTTGTTGTTGTTATTGCTGCTGTTGTTGTTGTTAAATCCCTGATACTTTCATTAGAAGAACATTACAATTTTAAACAGTTCCTACATCTTTAAACCTCACACTCACAGATTCTCCCACGAGACTGGAATAAGTAACCTTCTGCTGATAGACCTGGGACTGTCCCTGCTGCCCCCACGTAATTCCTACAGATCTGGCGGAAGGACGCGTGCTGTCTGGCCTGCCCCCCCCCCGGCCACGCCTGGTCAGATAGAGACGGCAGTGCGGTTGATGGTCCGGATGTCCATGCTGACCCCGGAGGACACGGAGTGTGTGGAAAACACACTGCGCCCAGCGGCTGTCTCTCGCGGGACACGATGGCGATAGCGGCTTAGATTAAAAAAAAACTGCGACACGAAGTGCTTTTTTTCCTCTTTCTACTTCAACAGAGGAAATGATTCAGATATAAAAGCCACATCCTGTACTGCAGTTAAGAAAACATAAGTCTTAAATTTTAACAATATAATTAACAGCAATATTTTCTATTTTCTAACATAATTTATAGTCATATTCAATAAATGGTTGTTATTTAAAAAAAGATGAAGTACCTTCAAACAGCCAAACTGTAGAAAGCGTCATGTTACACGACCGAGCGGGTAGCCTACATGCCCAGTTTAACTAAGGAAATTTAAGTAAAATACAAAATTTCCGATTAACCTGCACAATGATTCGCAGTGTTTTGGTCATAAAGAATGTGATCGGCGCACTTCCAAACGCAGCCAAAATACCGCAGTTTATCAGTATATCCACAGTACGTCCGCGGTAAAGCATGGTACGCGCACGGCTCGATCACCAGCCGGACCTGAACGCGAAATACGGGGACACTGAACCCCGGACCTGTTGACTGCAACACTGTATAACATTAACTAAGCATTTCATATTACCCATTGTTCTTTAAAGTAAATAAACACAGATTAATACAGTTTGGCGGAGGTTCATGTAGCGCATGCCGTGCACATTTGGACACCCCAGCCTGAACCCCCTTCAAAGTTACAGCGTCTCTCCGGCGACCGCACAGCCGGTCACTTACCGACCCCGTCCTCTGATTTCAGAACCATGTCGATGGTACCCAGACCAGATGGCGACGCGGCGTTTGTGCGAGCTGCGCTCGGTTCCCACCGGCTCTCAGTCACTGCGGAGCGCCGTGCTGCTGTGCGGGGACGCGGCTGCGGGGGCGGACGCTCCGTGACGCCGAGCGCACGGCGGGGGTTCAGCGCCGCGCCGAGCTTCAGAACTGCTCTTTATTATAACAATCATAAGCCGTGTCATTGTTAAGCTTATTGCTCAGGGTCATTTTCCTTTTGTAATTATTTTATTACAATAATCGAATGTACGTGGTGTTTTCCCTATGCCAATATATGCTTTGTTAACACAAAACCTGTTTTAAGCATGTTTCAGTTTAAAACGTAATGGTCATTTAGTCTTAATGTGTTGTGATACCTATTCCCTAATGATTAACACATGCCATGACAGGGAACAACCCAGGATGGGGCAGAAACCCATTTTTGGACTGTGGGGGGAAAGCAGAGGACCTGGAGGTAACCACAGGATGATATGGGGAGAACAACCAAACTCCACACACGGAGCCATAGCGAAAACTCAAACCCTGATCCCAGTGGTGTGAGGCAGCACACTAAGCACTGAGCCACTGTCTGTTTTACCAGCAACCGACGTAAATAAGGAATACACTAAAATGTGGAAACACAATATGAATGTAGCCTATACGATATCGACTTACGTTATGGAGAAAATTAGCAGAAAGTGAATATTTAAACAATCCTTATATTTGAACTGTGATAGTTTTTCTTGCTTATATGAATCCCAGAATAAGAGGTAAATGCCGTAGGCCTACTTCTTTGTGCGTCCATGGATTCTTCCGCATGTGACATGAATCAAAGGGCTATCAGACCATTTTCACTGCCTCAGTGCAGATCAACAGATGCTACAAACTGTCATTAAAAAGAACCCAGCAGAAGAATTTGCCAAATTATCACAGTTAATCGCCCATTTGACAGCAGATGCTTGTTTTTTTTAGTAACAGGTGCTTCTAAAAACAGCAGATGGGAAGATAACAGACTAAGCAAGCCCAGAGCCTCCTGACTCATGCAAAGCTAGTACACAATTAGGACAAAGGGCTTAATTCACTTTCTCTAATACATTCCACTGCATTTCTAAATCATATGGAGGAATTCTATTTTAAGATAGATCCATCAAAAGTCTCATTGAGCAAACTGGTCCCTTTCCAGCTTAACCACAGCTGAATTCGTATGGTCAGATCTTCAGCTGATGCTCTCCCGTTCACAGACAGGAGGCGCTGCGAACATCCCATGAGGCACTGCACACCTCCTGCAGGGGGTAACTTCATAGACAAAAGCTCTCCAGCTAATTTGAAAAACACGAGCTGCTTCATCCCAAGCTGTGTTCAGAAGTTTGTTGCTATGACAACTTAAAAAGTCGGCAGAGCGCACTGGAATCGTTTCATTTGCGAGCGGGTCAGCGGGTGACTACTTGCTGATACTGACTCTGATGGCAAGATAAATGCCACAAGCCGACACTAGCAGGGGGACATCATTCAACAAGCATCCTAAATATGCTCTATCAAAGACTAACTATTATACGTATCACATATCACAGACTGACTGTGAGCTAAAATGCCGTTTGATTGTTCTCTGTAGAGGGCGCTGTTTCCACGGTTACTGTGAACTCGGGGAGGATTTTTTGGTCTCAGATCTCACACCTACACAAAAGTAGCTCCCTTGTAAACCACAGAACTTTTACGTGCCCTGTAATCGATACCAAAGACAGAACAGTCTTAACAGCCAGCGGCACAGGCAGCTCGACCTCCCCCCCCCCCACACACACGCACACTTTACAACTGAGACTCCATTACTGCTGACCCGACCAGTACACCTACGCAGAGATTTAACTAGCATACTCCACAGACAGCCCCCCAGCCACCTGTTCCATGACAGTTCTGCGAAATAGGGGATTCCCCCCCACCTCAAAAGGTAAACAACCTTCCACACACCTGGGGGGGGGGCTATGGATTTCTTCTGCAGGTGTTTGCTATTTCTCCTTGGCTGAAGATGTCACATAGCTGCGGCTCACAGTGAAAGCAGTCCCCCTAATGTCCCGCAGCCTCCTGACCATTTCATGGTCCAGTGAACATAGTTCAACCTACTGACAAGCCGGTTAATCTGAAATTATGAACCCATTTCAAGTGCAAATTACTTTAAGGCTGGAGTCTTTTACCTAGAATGGGTTTTCTCTGACTTGGGTCACAAGCTCAGCACATCTGATAAATTCTGGTGGACCACAATCCTTGTGAAAGTGATTCTCCCCGGGGAGTAACTGTCTACGCTCCTACAAACCTGGCCAGCCCGACCTCTACTGGAAAGATGCGGTATTACATAAAGCCACGTGCAGCTGAGCTGTGCGGAAACAAGCAGCTGCAACGGCAGCATCACAGAAGGCGTTTGGACAGATGATGTAAAAACAGGTCTGAGATTAATGTCAGTAATGACTGTGGAACAGTGTGGAGGAGTTTAACTGGTGGGAGATACCATCCCCATGATAAGAAGGGGTGGATGATGGACAGACCGGAAATCATAGCACTTCTTGCAGCAGCTTAACAGGAGAGGGGGTAGAGGTGGCAGGCCTGAGTTAGGGTGACCTGGTTGTCATGGAAATATACATTTCCTGTTTCCACAGGACGATCAAAGGAGAATGGACATCTGAGCAGCAGAGAGGAACAGGAAGACGTGGGGGGTGGGGGGGCATCAGAGGTGCTCTGACGTGGCCACACACCCTGTATTTTCTGGAAGTAAACACACATGCACACTTTTCCACATGTTTTACACAGTAATCCTCACAAGGACACACATACATGCATGACGCATACTCAGAATATTCTAACTGCTGATCCCGTGAATCGTTAGCCCACGGAGTGACCTCCAGACCCCTCCGACTGGCTGCTCCCCCCTTTGTCTGTTTAGCTTCACATACTTCCCATCATCATCTGAGTGAGCGCAGCTAACTTCTTGGGGGCGGGCCCACAGAGCACTTGCGGAAGATGCTGGATTCCTCTCTGCTTTGACCAGCAGGGGGCTGTGCTCAGTGCTAAATCAATCAGCAGCACCTCTGCAAGGAGGGGAAACCGAAAGCAGAACCCATTCAACCCCTTTTCCCCAATCGTGTGACTGTGTTGTCCTCACAGAGAAGCCTGTCTTCTCACAGGAAAGCCTCTGTCCTAACAGGAAAGCCTGTGTCCTCACAGAGATGTCTCTGTCCTCACAGGGAAGCCTCTGTCCTCACAGGGATATCTCTATCCTCACAGGGAAGCCTCTGGCCTCATAGGAAAGCCTCAACAGGACAGAGGGCACTCTCTGATATTTTACTCGGGTAGGCTGGAAGCAGTTCTAAACCCTGCTAATCCCTGCTAATCTTTGCAAATCACTGGACTCTAGATGGGGGGGGGGTAATTCAGTTACTAATGAAGAAAGCATTCCCAGAGAATCACAAAGGGATCAAAAAGTGGGAGGGGATATAGGGTGGGGTTGTAGCTTCAGGTCTGCAGGGGTGCCAAGGTGACTCCCTCAACTGGTCATTTATACTGGTCTCTATGGCTCAAATAAGGAAAAATGTCCCCTCAGTTACACACATGGACACAGAGAAATGCACAGAAGTCCTGTCAGAACAGAGAACCCTCTATTAGCTTCTCTTTTCTCTCTGTAGTTGACAGAAGAAATAAAAAAACAAACAGGAGCAAGAGAAAACAGAGTCCTGGAATATCACAGAAAAGAACCAGCAACAACAGAGAGCTTCAGCACCATGTCGACATCCGCATCTCGCCATCAAGTCACCCTCAGAGCAATGCTGAATCACCCTCAGATCTCCATCAGGTCACCCTCAGATCACCATGGAAACACCCTCAGATTACCATCAAGTCATTTATACATATACATATGGTGTACATATACACACTGTACATATACTGTACATATACATACACTGTACACATACTGTACATATACATACAGTGTACATATACACACTGTACATATACTGTACAAATACACATACAGTGTCCATATACATAATTACGGTAATTTTCTGGCAATCTCCACAACAATGCTCATGTCACTAACCATAGATGTGAGGTATGTTATTGCATGTGTTACCCACATATATTATTTAATCTGCAATTTTAAAATAATAATAATAACAATATTATTGTTGTTTTTGTTGTACTGTTGTACCACCATCAGAGAATTTCTGGAAAAGGCCGCAAATGCAGATTTAAATGCAAATTTCCCACCTGTGGGACTAATAAAGGCTATCTTATCTTATCTTATCTTATCTTATCTTAAAGCTGATCCAGGACCAGATTAAGAGCATTCTCAACACTAAACATAAAAACATTAAAACATCGCCCCCTCGCCCTCCACCCCCCTGCCAGCAGGCCCTCGTCGTCTTGGCAATTATGAGCGGCTAATAGTCCAGGGACTCCAGTGACCTCCTCCGCTCCTTCAGCGAGTGCGACACAACACCCGCTCCCAGCACTGCATGAGCAAAATCCTCCTTTATGCTGAAAATAGAAGTCACATCCCTGAAAGAAAGCAAGCATATTCAGCCTTGAGTAATTACTGCTTTTCGCCTGAGTCACTGCGAAGGTGCAAAAAAACAAGCAGGCATACTGTAAGCAGCCAGCAGGTGGCGCTCATATGGTCTGGGGAGCAAGATTCCTGCAGGAGAGTGAGTGAAGTAATGACAGGTTTGGAGTGAAAACTTGAGAGCGAATGGGGTTTGGCCATGAGGATGTGTGTGTGTACGTACTGTAGACAGGTTGATTTCTACATTAAATCTTTCGCCAGTTATCTGCACTGTATCTAATTGGGGTTTGAGGGGATGGGTAGCAGATCTGCATCCATTATGCGTTAATACAGCGCTAGCCGGGGGCGAGGTTTCAGGGTCATGTGACAAGCCGAGCACGCAGCCGCCATCGTGTTACATCGTTAACTGTCAACATGGCGCTCAGCCCCTGCTGCTGTGGTAGGAGCCAGAATAGAAAGGGGGAGGACCGACTGTCGAGTGCATCCACCCTAGCCTCACTGGTCCCAGTCATCCCAGTAGATATGAGAAGGAGGCCCAGACACAGCACACACACTCAGCCCTGACATCTTTGCTCCACTGCATACTTATAATTTGACTCACATTAGGGATCTGATCAGGGTGAACACTCCTAACAGGGTGACACCCCGTGTCCCCCTCCCCCGCTACATGTTACACTCAGCCCTGCCCAGACACAGACCCCAAAAAGGCCCAGATGTCACTGGTGATAAAAAGGCACGATGGGTAAATCATTCAGGAGGCTTCTTCACTGAAGCCGTCCTCTCTTCCCATTGCTGGGGGGGCTTATCCAGTGATGCCCACAGCCCCACCTCCACTGTGTGACGTGACACATCTCTTTCTTTGGGGGGGGGTGGGGGCAGCCACTTTGCCTCACAGCATCCAGGCACTCTACTCCCCTGGATTTGGGAAATTTTCCCCAATTGCTGTTTCCACCCACAGATCTTGGGCTCTTTGTGGTATCATGCTGACCGGGCTGGCGCACACCGGCCTGCCCCCCCCCCCCCCGCATACACACACGCGTGTCAGCCCACACCGGCTTCCCGCTCCATCTCTCCTCATTATCCTGTGGCCGTCTGAATGCATCTGAATGTCAATGCAGCCTGGACCAATGAGAGTCCGCCTTCGCGGGGGGGGCTGATGTAAGCGCTGACGGCTGATTGCGAGAGACGTCAATGGCTGGGAATTAGGCAGGAGAGAGATCAGAAACAAGGAAGGGGAATCACATGGAGGAGAGCGACCCAGAACATGTTGGTTGATGTTAGTAATGGAGGCCCTCTGCCAAGTTCGCTAGACCCCAAACCCCGGGCACCACGCCGCATCCTAACTATCCGGCGACAGCTAGGGTGACCACATAATCCATGTCAGTGGGGATACTATGAGCTACAACAGGGTTTAAAAACTACCATTTCAATTACAAGGACCTGGATTTCACTTAAGCACTGAGTTCTTGCTGCGTGCTGATTGGTCAGTCTCCTATAATCATGCATGTGTCACTGATGTTAGTATGAAACCTGAAGTAGCTCACGGTGTCCCTCCCAGAACATACGTGATGAGGGTTCTATGGGTTTAGCTGTATCAGGTTAAAGGTTCACTTCCTTGGATTCAATCTGCAAGATATTTAGGTCCCTGGGGGGTTAAGGCTTTGTTCTCAAGCAGTAATAGTATCCCTGAATAATGCACTTTTTAAAGCACGGGCCCCCCCCCCGCTAGAGGGAATGCATGACTCGTCGTGCTTCTCATTTACGTCTTTGCTGAGTGCACAGGCCACCAACATGTCTTGGCGATAAGAGCAGGGCCCGGGTGCATCGCAATCGCCCTTCAAGGACGCGCGGCCCATTGTGGTAGGTGCTGCTCGTGGCTGCAGGTATATACACTACTCTGTTTCCATGGTAAGGACAGTTACCATGGGGACAAATAAGACTGATAGTCATAACTCCTTAATGATGATGCTTCGCTGTGAAATTATTTAGAATTCCCTAACCAACTCCCACCCCAAGGTGCGGGGCGAGGTTAGAGACACACGGTGCGTCCCTAATCGGATACTTACATAGTACATACTGAATCTCATCAGACGCCTGCTACACTACCATTAAAACAGCATGTATGGTAAGCATGGGGGAGAATAGTGTTATATACTCTTTATATAACTTACAGTTATGTGCGTATCAACATCAATATGTTAGATCTCACAAACACGACTGCACGCTTATTGCCGTACTTCTTCACTGGTTTATTCATACATGAACCACACAACACATTCTGGCATAGGATAACGTCCCCTACCAGTGTGGAGTAGTAAACAATAAATTGCCAATACATCACAACTCCTCCCCCTTATTCAGTTACTACTATTTCGAATACAGTGAACCACTAATTGGTATTAAGAGGTTGCAATATACATATCCCATTAATGCTGAAATCAACAATCTGTATCAAATAAACACTTTTTTTAAAACATTTTTTTTCGTTTGATAACCAAACAATATCCTAAAGAAGGCTGCGGGTAGACTGCCCCATCATCTAGACTGTGTCAAGGGATTATTGTACTCTTCCTTGAGACAGCCAGTGTTGGGCAAGCTACTTGTAAAGTGTAGTGAGCTAAGCTATCAGTTACTCAACAATAAATTAAGCTTCACT
>JAODKC010000045.1:2686470-2727037 GCA_026777985.1 Mormyrops attenuatus | reverse complement strand
TTTGTAGGCTAGTTTCCCCCTGCTAGTCAGCATGGGTTAACATTCGTTACATGACGTTATTCCCTCACTTTCGCTAACTTTAAGTCAAACTGTAGGGTATTTTTCACACACACATTTCATTATAGCCTACTGCAGTAGGGAAATGAAAGTGTCATCTGAATGTGGGTTCTCAGGTTGGTGTTAGATGTCTTAGACGTCTCCACAGTTTGGTCTTGGGATTGCAAAGCACACATCTAAACACGTATTTTTTTTCTCTGTCGATTCAACAAGTGTCATATATTTTTGCAGATAAGGCCACGGCATGACGTCAGTGGACTGCTCCTCTTGTTCTTTTCCTGTCTCTCCATCCTCTTGTGCTGTGTGTGACTGTGTGTGTGACTGTGTCACTCTCGGTCATTCTGCTAGTTCCACTGCCATACGCATGCGCGTTTCGATGGACAGGCAGTAGAAGCAGAGAAGGTCGCGCATGAACTTGCTTTAGACAAGCTACTAGAAAATATAGTTAAACTAATAGCTTCGCTACATATAGCGGCGCTACCGCCCATCACTGACTTCTTCACACAGTGTGTAGTTGTAATATGGAATAGTCTTTCTGCTAGTGTAGCACAAGCTAAAACCCTGGGTTCCTTTAAATCTGAGCTAGATAAGATTTTAACAGCTCTGAGCTATTAGTTAGGTTCTCCCCAAACGAGCTCGATGGGCCGAATGGCCTCCTCTCGTTTGTAAATTTCTTATGTTCTTAATCTTGTAATCATTGAAAATTTGGATGTTGAGGTTGTACTCCTTCGATTCCTTGACCTCACTTCACTCTCATTTACCATCTCTCTGAGTACATTGTGTATTTTTCTGTTGCCTTTTTCTAAGTAGCATATGACTAATTTGTCATTAATGCTGCACTCATATTTTATTTTAAAAGACCTGCTACTTACTATTCGTGTTTTTTTTTGTTTTTAATTAAACTAAATCGCTCCAGCTTGTTCGAAGCCACAACATTTATTTGAGGGCGGTGCTGGCCTAATGGTTAGGGAAGTGCACTTGTAATCGAAAGAATCCCTGACCAGCAAGGCACCACTGAGGTACCCTGAGCAAGGTACCGCCCCCAAGCACTGCTCCCTGGGCGCTGAATTAGCTGCCCCCTGCTATGTCACGATGTCACATATGGGTTAAATGCAGAGGGCACATTTTGTTGTTGTGCACTGTGTGCTGTGGTAGCACTGTGTGCCAATCACTTGCACTTCACTACTAAAAGACGTTTTTTTAATATCTATTAACCTTCAAAACCACTTATGCAGTGCAAGGTCATCATGCGTGTGGTGCATATCCTGTACAGTGGTACCTCGGTATATGTCCTTAATCCGTTCCAGATCCTTGAACTTATACCAAGCAAATTTTTACCATAACAAATAAAGGGAAAATGATTAATCCGTTGATCATATTAATCATATTCCAAACAAAGGTAGTATATCAAGCAAAATTTTTCGCGTCCAAACAGGACGTATACCAAGTTGGACTTATTCCAAAGCGGACGTATACCGAGGTACCACTGTACATTGCAGGGCACACGCGGGCGCGCGCGCACACACACACACACACACACCAAAGGCCATACAGAGACACCACATTCCCTCCACGTTATTGGACTGTGAGAGGAAATCTGAGCAGACATGGGGGGGAATCTAATGACACATGCCTGTCTGCAGCCCTCAGGCCTGAAGGTGAGGCCACAGTGCCGACCGCTATGGCCCCCACCTTCAAACATGCTTTGCTTTTCATTTCGATCTAAGACACTAAGTGACCTCTCGTCTTCAGCTTGCTCAGTGAAGAGGACACGGAAAATGTACACCTGGATTGGCTGCTTCCCGCTGTTCCTGGTGGCCCTCGGTTTGGCTGCAGGTAAGTCTCAATGTTAAGCCTTGCATAAGGATTGTTCTAGAAAACACATGGGGTTTCATTTTCCCTGAAAATAATTAGAATCCCACCCAGTCATGCATATGACATAAATCACAGGAGGAATGTATGACTTCTTCTCCATCAGGTTTATTCACAGTGACTTTCGTTTCAGCATTGCTTCTGCTCAGGTGCCCTGTGGTTCCTCAGGGCATCAGAGCTGTGATGCCGTTGGGTTTAAAATGGTCATGAACACGTTTAAGATATTTCCCATTCATGGTTCACTGCTTCAGATGCTTTCGCTTTCAAGATCATCACAGGGATCCTTGCCCTGTCCAGCCCAAAGCCTTGCTGTGAGATGCGGTTTGTTCCTGTGTGTACCGTGAAAATCAGTCACTGACTTTGATAATCAGGTCCATCCCTGCGGGGGGGTAGGACCAGAGGCAGGGTTTTCTTTGAACTGTTGCTTGGTTACCAACAAGCTGATTGACTGTGTCTGTCTACCTACCACCTGACAGGGGCCAGGGATGGGGATGTGAGGCTGGTGGGGGGCCAGCTATCCTCCGAAGGCCGTGTGGAGGTGTTCTACGGTGGGCAGTGGGGGACGGTCTGTGACGACGGCTGGGGCATAGCTGAGGCACAGGTGGTGTGCCGCCAGCTCAATTTCCCTGGTGCTCTGTCCGCCATCTCAGGTGGCACTTATGGCCAAGGTGAGCCCGACCCACTTTGCTGACATTCTGCATCAATCAAGGTTGTTGTATTTAAACGGTTTTAATTAATATGTGTCATATGTCGGGCAGGATTTGGGCCCATTTGGTTGGACGATATGGAGTGCACGGGCGATGAGAGTGACTTGCCCAGCTGCTGCTTCAAAGGCTGGGGGGTCTCTGACTGTACCCACAGCGAGGACGCAGGGGTTGTCTGTGAGCGAGGTAAGGTCTCAACAGTCCGGTTCTGATGGAACCAGCATCCCAGCAGTCATTATACTTCATTAACGTGACATAAGACTGCAGGACCAGCCACATTAATTCCAACATGGACGCCTTGGCCAGGACATCTGTTTAAAAGGTCACTTCGGGGCCTCCCCAGTGTAGTGACTGTTTGTGGGCAACAGGAGGGATTTCCATCCTCGGGAGCCACACACAAACATGTGGTTTAAGTGGTGGTAAACACCACTATTGAGGACAATGATCTAGATGTTTCTCTTCTGCAGATACTGCCCTTAACAACGTGCACGTCTATGCTGTGGATGACGGCCTGAACTTGTCAGACAAGCTGGGCAAACTGTGGGACAGTGGCATTGGCTGCGACTTCAACATTGTGGTGCAGAGTCCCAACGGGGACCCAGCAGACAAGACCTTCTGCACCCATCGCCTCATCCTCTCGCTGGACCCGGACTTCACCTTCATCAGCTCCTTGCAGAGATCCAGCAACCTCACCATGTTGGTCAGCTCAGCCTGCCGTCCCTACGTCTCCAGCTTCCTCAGGTTCGTTCTCCTCCATGTTGCCAGGCTTCCAGCTTGTCATTGTCTTTTTTAGCTTAATTTTAGCCTCAAGTAATCCTGGGTCCACGTTTAGTATGTCAAGTATAAGACACAACTGGAGCTTCCACATCATTTAGATCAATTCAAATATTTTTGCACTTTGTCCATTCAGCTGATGTTTGTTTTATAGAATACATATAAAATATCATCAGAATCAGCTTTATTTGCCAAGTGTGCTGGGGCACACAAGGAATTTGCTTCCGGCAGCTTGAGACTCCCTAGTACACAGACAATAAATGACACAATACAAACAATAAATGACACTGTAACATGGGTAATACTGTACATTATAAGGTGTGAGGCAGAACATAAGGTATAAGGTGCAAACAGAAATCATATAGAATATGTTGTACTGGATGTGGTTAGTATAGTAAACTACACTTATATGGCCGCTCATGCTGGTTGTATTGAAACAAATCAAAGTAACCAAAAAGAGCGAAATGTGATTTGTCTCCAGGTATCTGTATACCAGGCAGATTGGTATAACCATCGCCTCAGTCCTGTGCCTCCACCAGATGGCATCAGAGTTCGGGGTAAAGCAGCTGCAGGCTGATTCAGCTCGCCTCTATCCTTGGCTGCTGCCCGAGGACAATACCTTCAGCTCCCCATTGTCCATGTACGACGACGGGGTCCGCACCGGTGACCAAGTGCTGCAGGAGGTCTGTCTGCAGTACCTGGCCTGGAACTGTGAGGCGCTGATCAACTCCACGGCTTGGAGCACTTTGTCCACAGAGACCCTGCAGGCTCTCCTGTCCCGCTCTGATTTGATAGTGCCAGATGAACCCTTCCTGCTAAATGCCTTGGAGAGCTGGTTCATGGCCAGGGTCAATGAAACCGGGCCGAGCACCTTGGCCGCCTTACTGAACAACATCCGCTTCTCCATGATCTCGGCCGACACTCTGTATGATCTCCAGTTCACCTCAGACATGTACAAGAAGTACACGGCGCTCTACGATGCGGACATGGTGGAAGGGTACCCATTCCATGTCCTGTCATTCCAGAAGCTGAAGACGCACATGGACAGTGTGGATATGTTGTACTCCCCCAGGACCTACACCAGAAGGCCATGGGGTCACATTGTCAGTGCCTCAGAAATCAGCAATTACAAGCAAAATAACTACAACCCCTATAATGGTTGGAACAATGGTTTCAGCACGTCTTTTACAACCCCCGTATTTAACAATGCCCTTTTCCAGGATAACACGATGACCTGGACTGTGGAAATCTACTTGTCCGCAGAGCAGTGCGCAAGCAGAGGGTACACCTGTAATTCAGGCTCAGCAGCCCGGCTCTACCCCAGTAGCTATGTGCAGAATTATGAAGGAATTGGCTACAATAACAGGGTCATCATGGTGTGTGACAGTGGTTACATCTTCCACGTTCAAGATTTCAAGGACAACATGGCGTACCTCCCAGCCAACAGCACGACGGGTCAGGCCTACCCCTGTTTCGCTGACCAGTATTCATTCCAATTTGTCATTCGTCCCGAATATAAAATGTAGTGAATGCCATTCTCTGGGCATACATGCATATAAAGTCTGCTTCTCTTCTCTTCTCTTCTCTGTTTGCAGTGATCTTTTCATCATTCGCTACTAAATTAAACAGTAACTCTTTAAAGTTCTACCAATGGATTTTATGCTATATACCAATTAAAATATGAACATTTTAGACATTAAAACATAATCATTTACCCATGGTTAATAAAAACACTTAATTTTTCTATTTGCAATCAAAATCAGTATCAGAGTGTTATCTGAAAATAATTCTCTACCAAAGGTTTCTGTAGTACATTGAGAACAGACAAATTTTTCGATAGATTGTTTACAGCACTTTCAAAGATTCTACTGTGTTTCTGAGCAAATAAAGTTGCCTTGGGCTGCTTTTGTACTCTGGATTTTTGTGTTGTTTTGCGTAGGTCCTTATAATGCAGCATAGCACGCTTGGTCACCTGTCCACTTTCCATAGCCACTTATCCAGAACAAGGTTACCATCATTCTAGAGCCTTTGCTAAGTAGGGGAGAGAATACCAGTCTACAGTGAGGCACACACATGCACATACGCATTCATACCCACACGCGCATTCATACCCACACGTGCATTCATACCCACACACACACATTCATACCCACACACGGGTATTCATACCCACACACGGGTATTCATACCCACACATGCGCATTCATACCTACACACACGCGCATTCATACCTACACACATACGCATTCATTCATACCCACACGCGCGTGCGCATTCATACCCACACATGCGCATTCATACCCACACGCGCGTTCATACCCACACGCGCGTTCATACCCACACGCGCGTTCATACCCACACGCGCGTTCATACCCACACACGCGCGTTCATACCCACACACGCGCATTCATACCCACTCACGCGCATTCATACCTACACACACGCGCATTCATTCATACCCACACGCGTGCACGCATTCATACCCACACACGCGCATTCATACCCACACACGCGCACACATTCATACCCACACACACACATTCATAGCCACACACATGCACACACATTCATACCCATACACACACACGCACACACACACATTCATACCTATGCACACACATGTACACATGCATACCTGCACACACTCATTACTTCCGGCGGCACCACCGGCGGCAGCGGCTGACTGCGCTATTGAAACTACTGCTATTCAGTTGCACAACAATGCATGCGTAGCTACATTCCAGCATTGCAATTACATTTTTTTTCTACTTGTCTGCCACTGCAATATCTGCACATTCTGAATAAATCCTATAACTAAATTGCACATTCCTTCCTTAATATAAGAGCTCATATTTACAGTTTATTTAATATATGTTTATTCTATGTTTTTTGTTTTTTTATCCTCTGTAAGAACTGGAGCCACGTCGTCTCGTCTCACTCTATACATGTATATTGCTGAGATGACAATAAAGTTCACTTTGACTTTGACACTCGAACACACACTCGCACTCCCTCACACACACGCATGCCCACACACACTCACACACACACGCATGCCCTCACACACACGCATGCCCACACACACTCACACACACACATGCCCACACACACTCACACACACGCATACCCACACACACTCACACGCCCTCACACACACGCATGCCCACACACACTCGCACGCCCATACACACACGCATGCCCACACACACTCGCATGCCCATACACACACGCATGCCCACACACACTCGCACGCCCTCACACACACGCATGCCCACAAACACTCGCACATCCGCACACAGCAGGGATGCTCTTGAAAGAGTAAAGTCAAAGGAAGCCTCGAGGAAACATTACAGTGAAGTTCTCTCTTATTCATAACTTCAGTGGTAGCTGAAGGCTATGCCATTAAACCAGTACCCGGCTAATTATCAGTGACTCGCATCTGCTCAGAAATGGCTAGAACATTCATCCACCTTCATTCCAGCATAACTCTCATGTTACAATGGCAATAGTCATAATGTGCAAAATGCTTTAACTGCCGCAATGGACTCTTGTTTCCGAAGTTAATAGTCTTTCAGTTGTCATACACCAGTTGCTTTTGTGGAGTGATGTTGCTTGTCCATCCCGCGAAGACATTCTTACCTCTCTTCGAATTGTCCTCAGTATCTAGGGCTCTGGTTTCACACCTCCGTTTCCAGCTAATGTCACCATGAACAAAATGACATGCATGCCAACCCTCACCCCCTTCGATCCGCTGCTCCGTCCCATTTGCTAACTGCTAGCACTGACTGATGTCACATGACATTGCATCACTGATTCACCTGGACAGACCTTTGTGATTATGATTCCATCTGTTGCCGCTTCCCAATCAAGCATTTATAGTAATTTAACAGCAATCTAATTAGCTCAGAATAAAAAGCTCTCGTCACCGAAACAGGGCTTCGCTTTCCATGAGTCTAACCTGTATGTGGAATGCTTAGCATCTTAGATGTTCAAACGCTGACAACCTGAATAACTGATAGCTGTTGGTGAGCACTGGGTGTCTCAGTTTGGGTTGCTGTTTAATCCCTTTCTCCACCCCACTTAAAAAACACAGAAATGGTAAAAACATTTCTTCTGGCTTCAGATAAAACATTTCCTGCATAGTTTCCCAGTTGAGTAGATCACCACAGCCATATAACTGGTGTGGCAGCTCCTCACACACACACACACACACACACACACACACACACACATACACAGACAGACACATGCAGACACAGACACAGACACACACATACACATACACAGACAGACACATGCAGACACAGACACAGACACACACACACACACACATACACAGACAGACACATGCAGACACAGACACACAGACACATACAGACAGACATACACACACACATACAGACAGACATACACACACACACACACACACATACAGGAGTCTTGTTTGAGAACCAGTGCCTCCTTCACGGCCTACTCCTAGCCTGGAATCCTGGGACTAGGTTTGCTCCCAGACCCCAGTCTAGGTGACGCGACCCTCAGAATCGAACAACCTGCATGCCATGCAGTGATAGGCAGATGGGCAGGAATGTGGACCCCCCCCCCAAAGGCCGTGCTGTTTATTGTATTCATTCAGTCAGGATTTTAAGACATTGTTACAGTGAGAAACCAAACAACAATTTATTTCAAATTTAGTTCAGAGGCATCGACATATGAAAACCCAACTACAGTCTGATCCTGCAGTCATCTAGTTAATGTTCAACAGCCTGTGACAAGTACAGCATGCTAACAGCTGAAAGTCATCCCAAGACCTACTGACATCATGTGGCGTGGCATGCACAGCCTCGGGTGCCATTTAGTTTCCCTTATTGGGCTGACTGGTCTGTGGTTCCTGCCACCATGACACTGCACGGAGATCAGAGGGGACATATCATGGAAATAAGGGCCGTAGTGGCCAGTGGGCCCAGTCCCACAGGATGCGTTGGTGTAACCCTGGGGTACGACCATCTGTGTGTGGACAATGCTGCATCACGGGTGGGGAGCAATTCCAGCTCACCGCTGAGCCACCACAGTGACTGGTCTGGACATTTCCACACTATCTGAATGAACACTTTATCATAGGCTATCTGATGAAATCCTGGGGGTGGATGTAAGGGTGGGCTTTGAAAAAATATATTTGGAGTGGTCAGTCATACCTTGGTCATTACCTGTGATGCCATTCCTTGGAGGGGATCCAGGTGTGCCGTTTTTCTCCAAGGCTACTAGACCACTAGTTCATGGCCACATGGGTCCTGTAAAGGGAACCCAGGTTAAAAGCAACGAATGTTCCGCATTTTTCCCTCGCTTCTGTCATTGGGCAGACATGTGACCGGTTAAGGATCTTACATCCGTCAGAGAGGTCATGCCAGAGGGGGTGAACAAACCAGGCAGGAACGTTCCCACCACTTTACAGCTAGACCCATCCTCCCAGTTCCTGTAGCTTCTCTGACTGGTTAGGGGCCTCTACTGTCCAGAGAGTTTGCAGGCCCTCATAGGTTAGATAGTACATAAGAGTTGGGATACTCCTATTCCCATCCAGACAAATGACCCTAGAAGAGGCTTCTCAGACTCTAACTGGGTGAGTGCTGGACCTTATGCCAGTTTTCAATGGATGCACATCACGGCAGACCAAGACAAAAAGACAAAAATGGTCATCCTCTGTTCTTCTACAATACTGTGTGTGTGTGCGTTTTTCTTCTCTTACATACTGTCAATTATGCTATGGGTGGCCTTGACAAATTTAGCTTTCCACCCCAAACACAAACAAATATGTTCCAGAGGCAACACGAGTATCTGGCAGCTATCACAGCAGGCCTTGTTACTGCTGTACAGGGCCGGACTGTCCTTCTGTGCTGTTAGAGTCATGGACAAATCAAGGGTTTGATATCAGTGAGTGCTGCATTTCATGAAATATTTCCTAGTGGATGACCTGGGCGATCTGCACATCATTCATACCAAACTGATATACGAAGTTTGAAGGACATTTCTGGAAGCCAGGATAAGAGATTGTAGCCTAGCAGCTTACCTGGTCACAATATTTATGTTATAAATAGTTCATCTAGCCGGTGATCTATGCAGAGCGCCCTGCCCAGATCACTCAAGCTACGAGAATGCCCTGCCGCTATTGTGTCAAAAGAGAAGGTCACCGTATGACGTAAAACAGTTACTGAAGCTTCCATTCCTTCTGATGCCTTATAGCTGCTATGAATTACAATCTGTGGAAGACAGACAAACCAATCAGGTTTCAGAAAGAGACTAGGCTTGATTAACCAGCCCAGAGGGTGTGCATATGTTGTCTGCTCTCACATCTTGTTGCCTAAATCCAAGTTTAGGATGCCATAGGGACCTCTTGACTTGCACTAAATGAAACTCTTGGATTCCTTGGTGTTTCCGTGTAAGGATCTCAAACTCCCATGTACATGTAAAGCTGCATCTGAAAGTTTGATTACAGAGATCAAAATCAACAGTCAACAGATGAACCGTGCTTCAAGAGCATTTTGATGCATTTTAGCACCGTTTTTCAGAAAATCGCCCTGTCACCATTGTTGAAAGAGCCCCATTCTTCATGCTGTGGGGGTGGGCAAACTTGTCTAGAAATAGAGATGTGTGGCTTTGTGCTTCACCATAGTTTTGACAAAATGAATGAGCATATCCTTTCATTAGTTTTGAACATGTCATATCCTTTGATGTTTCTGACCCCCCTCCCCCCAAAACTCCCACTCCCCTGCCTTATATAGACATACCCCCGTCACTTCTAATAAGGTTACGCAAAACACCAGCAAATGGCATACTTCCTCCTGAAAATCACAAAACAATTGCAGACTGTTGGATTGCAGTGAGTAATTTATGGATGGGGGGGTCTCTGATCCACTCATGACCTTTATTCTAACTGTTGACCCCCTGACCTACCATTGCATATTCTAAAAACACTGACACTAGTTTTTGTTTTTTTTTTTTACAAAGTACATCATTGGCCTTCCAGCTTGAAATATCCACAACATACAAATCAAACTTAATGAGACACTGTATTGCCGATGCTAGTTATAAAGGGGGTTTGTTTCATAATTTATAATTAATCATGGGGTAAAATTGCACGTATATCGAACAAGTGCTCGCTGACACACAAGTCACCGTGGTCCTCTTTTAAGGCTAGGGGAGGAGCCCGGAGAGCAAGCCATAAAATGAGCCCGATCTAGGCGAAAAGAAAAACAGTCCCTAGAAGGCAGTGTAAGCAGACGTCTCCGGCTCAAACACGAGATTAGGCTGTGTTTATCCGGACAGATCCGTCTTGTTTGGTTTCCTTAGTTCATTATTTTCGGCCGCCGCGGAGAAATAAAGAAGCCGCTCGGAGCGCTGCAACTTCGACCCATTTCTGCGTTATTGCGAAGACGTCGTTCACGTTTATTTTCTGAGATCTATAGCTAGCTACGTCTTCGGCAGAAACAGCATTAAAGTACAGCTACGTGAAAAACATGACTTGTACAATAAGCAGCTTCTTCGCTACTCTGGTGGTGTTGCTCCTGTGGCGGGTGGAGGAAATCGCAGAAGCCTGCAGCTGCTCTCCGGTGCATCCTCAACAGGCTTTTTGTAATGCAGATGTAGGTAAGTAACCTCGCACATTTAGGTGACGTAGTGCAGCCGCTATTTCTTTTTGCTGTAGACTATGATGGTAATGTTTCAACGCGCCTTTGGTCACGCTGGCGTCTGGTGTGTTATGCGTACAGCTGTATTTTTAATGAAATGATAAGAAGCATGCTGTTGTCCTCCTTAAGGCATAAAGATCACATTGTTGAGTTTGGCTGCGTTCAGAAGTGACAGCAGAATGACCCGCGCTAATTTTAAACGCACTTGAAAGGCAATTGAACATTTCAATTGAAACTTAAAGCCTTATATAGTGTTGTGGTTTACGATTGGCTTCTTTGTTTAAGATAATTTAGTTATTCGGTCACTCATTTGCAGATGACCACCACAGCTATACAGACGCAGCCCAGGTGGGACAAAACAAATACATTAAAAAGCGCGGTGTAAAATCTCGCGCAAAGTACATCCAGTGATATGCAATAGAAAAACGAAAGTGACCTGGTAATTGGTTAATTGCCGCGTTTACATTTATATCACTAGAGCACGGTGGTAAGCAAAATAAGAGGATGAGTGACGGTGACAGGCAGGTATCGCAGTATGTGCCGAGTCCCCTCAAATACCTGAAGGATCTGGCACTGGATTACCCCCCCCCCCCTTTACAAACTGTTGGGTTCATGTTGCAAGTCGACTGAAGACAGGAATGTGATTTTTTAAATCCCCAGGTTGTCTTCATTTAAAAAAATGTCTGTCATTGAGTATTAATTTAATCGCAACATGAAGACGCGCAAACTCAGATGGATGGAGTGGGGAAGGCAACAAATATACCCGTTATTAATACGTTATTATTCTGAGCATATTGCTATAATTTCTGTCAAAAACGTTTTCCTCGTAATTCATCTGTGTGGCCTTCGTTTGTGTTTCAAGTTCAATATACTCATACGAAGCGGCTTGCCGTGATTACTGGACAAAAATGTTAATGAAACGTATTTCAGTTCATATTACATTTAATGGAATGTATTAGAGTACGGCGGAGAGCTGTATGCCGCGCCATACTGTAAGTAGGACGGTCACATGTTCTTTTACATTTTCTTTTTCTTTATCAGAGGATGCGAAATTTTAGTTTGATTTCCTGCTTTTGATGCTACCCGGAGCAATTTCTTGTGACTTGTTCTCCTCGGGACGTCCAAACGGGAGGAGACCGCTTAAAGGAAAACAGGCTCAAACGTGCCCGTAAAAGTGTAATGGCTCTGAAATTCCATCGCCGTTTTCCCAGGCAAAGTTAAACTAACTTCCAGAAAATGGTTGTTTCGTGTAGACAAATTGGATTCACAGTGCGTTTCCCCAGCATCAGCCACTGGCGGCTTTGCGAGAAAGGAAAAATACGACCCGTTTTTCATCATTGAGAACTTCGGCTTATAATATTGCACTTTCATTATTTGAAATAACTGGAACCGTGGCACCGCAGGAACCTAGTAAAGCCAGGCCGAGGCTGGGCTCCATTACCTTGTGGTTGTTAATAACCCGAGTGTAACAGGTCATTCGCGACGTCGGAGCGCCAGTGGGCGGTGACGCGCATCACCGTCATTTAGCACACAATAATGCAACCTCAATAAAATAAACATTTCAAATTGGTTGCACTTTTTTGAGTGTGATTATTTGAATAGAATCATCTTAATATATCAAAGCTTGTTGTATAATATTACTTGAGGCGATTTTGATAGGTACCCATTTAAAAGTACAATACTTGGTTTATATAAATTCTTGTTTCCATAAAGGAAGAGAGAGATATGTTTAAACGATGTTTTTTTTTGTTTGTTTTTTTTAATAGATTAGCAAGCAAACCACAGCAAAATCAAATGTAATTACTTTTCTTTCCTTCTAAAACAACAATAAACATAGATTCTATAACGTTTATTAGAAAAGAGGAAAACAGAAAACAGGGCTGGGCACTAAAGTGCACAGACTGAGTGGCACATCTCAGCTCCCACTTCAAATCTACCATGTGTTCTTGTGGCCACATAAATTGGCTTTGATGGTTAATTAACGAGCCAGTGGCTTTATCCTCCATGGCAGGCAGCTGCTAGCTCTGTTTAGCTAGTGGTGACGGCTGCAGTGCTCTCATCCGCACTCTGTGCTATGATGCCAGCAGTGAAAAGTAGGCGGAGTAGCCAGGGACCAGAATTACAGAAACTGATTTTAGCAGCCTTCTGAAAGACAAGAAGTGGCTATAAGCATCTGAGCTCAGTAATACTGGGGGGAAAAAGTTTACAGTGAGAGGCAAACATTTACACATTTCTTTCAAGTGATGAACAGGGTGAATGATGCCAGGTATGAGCCTTGGGTTGAGGCCTAGCCTATCTGTGATGTGGGTGAGTGCATCTTGGACAGACCTTCTGTGAAGACGACTGTTTCTCTCAGAGCCCTCGCCAAGGCAGGATTCCATGGCATGGGGGGCCAGTTTTGCCTGGTGTGTACGTGGCATGCGGTAGCAAGAGAAACAGAGTGAGAGAGAGATTTGGCGGTGGTCTGCATGCCGGGGGCTCGACGTTCCAGGTTCTCCTGCTTGGAAGGGACTTTGGAAAAGCCGGCCAGCTCTCGAGTAAAAGGGCGGTGCCAGTCATCAGGCCTGAAGTATGACAGGAATGCTGCAACAGGTCCCACGGGACATTCCCGCCCAGTTTAGGATTAATTAAATGGGACAGCATTAATCCAGATGCTGGCATGAATGGCGGAATTCAAGTCCCCCGGTTCCCCAGAGTTCCACAGGAGCCCATGGCTCTTCCCCTCCCCTCTAATTTTTTATAGTTTAAATTACTTATTGGGAGTGGAATTCAATCGGAATCCAACTTCCCAGCAGATTACAGAACCATCTGGCCCAGTATGACGTCTGGTTCAGTTCTGGATACACACAAGCGGAAAAGCAATAAAATGCAGAGGACCTTTAAGAAATATGTATGGCATTCTCCAAATGCTGTGAGAGGCTCCTCCCATCTCGCTTATTATTATTTAGTCACATAGCTGACTCTCTCATCCATCGCAGCTTACAACCTTGTTTACACAGCTGGGTATTTTAACGAAGAATTTCAGGTTCAGCATTTTGATCTAACAACCGTCTGGTTACAAGCTCATGTGGGATGCTACAGTATAATCTATTGTTTCTTTTCTTTCTACCAATTGGCTTTGATTCAGCACCCTGGTTCTATGATACTGAAATTCACCAGCAGTGTGTGGACAGTGTCATTCTGAATGTTCTTATAATGACTTCTAATACAGTCTTGGTATATGCAGAAGTCAACATAGCAGTAAAATATTCAACTTAAGTGAATTGATATATCTAATTAATATTTAAAAGCATAGTATAGAGTTTTTGTTTTTTAGACTTGAATTTTTTTTCTCTGAGATTTCTAATTTGATAGAATTCTAAAGAAACACTTTATGTCCTAAGTGTGAGCTTAGTACATACCATAATGAGCCAATACCAATCGCCAAGCTTTTAAGAAATGAACAATACCTTCAGGAGCCCCTTAAGATATTGAGTGAATCAAATTATTAATGCAGTGATGTCACTTCACCCACTTTTTGGAATTACACGTACGCATACTCTACGTGCAGCTTGCTGTAACATGAGCGTGATAACTCAATTCATGAATGGGACTTTGCTGTAGGTACTGGAGGAAATTGTAATTATGAAACATATACCTTTCTGAAGGGGGGGGGGGTGTTTTCATTCTGCATATTAATATGTTTTCTGGTATGTTAAACCAGAGAATTCATTTAGTCATCACCTCACAAAACTCGAAAATAAAGTTCTTGGAATTTAGCTTATGAGTTAAACAATATGTACTTTTGGTTCCCAAACCAAAGCTTGAGTACTGAACTCGCATTAAAATTGGTTACTTGCAGTTTAAATTGCTAATGATTACAGCACATATAACTTCCCTATAAAGACCCTAGTGACTTTTGCAGCCATTTTTACTCTTGGATTTGAAGGGAACTATTGGAAGCAGGTGTTTGAGGGCAAATGCAGGGTTATTCTTCCTAGTGTTTAAGTTATCAGTCAGTTGTTTCCTGTAGGATAGTCAAAAGGTTCATGCAAATCACTTCCTGATGATATACAATTTATTTTTCCTGTTTCCTCTCCACTCCTGCAAGATGGGTGACTCTCATCTTGCAACACAGTTGTGCAAGGTAGCAACGGAGGCACAAAAAGTTATCCTTTGCAACTATTGCAGTAACATATTGTTTTTATGTTGAGGATTTCTACACAGATTTTAGAAGTGCTGCAACCAAAACAGATGGCATAATTTTCTCTGTTGGTGTAAGGTAAGGCAAATAGGAACTGATATGTTACAAAACTGAGTCAGGGTGAAGTGGTTGTGGTAATATGGAGATAAATGTAAGATAATGTTACCTAGCTACTCACCACATAATTGTGTTTAGTTTATCAACTTATACTTGAATCTATAAATCAGCTCTTGAACCAAATGCAAAACAGAAAATGCAGAGAAAACCTTCAGAGTAGAGCAGAGAGAGTTGCTGAGCCCGGTTGGCCCTTGTGGGGACAGCTGATGGCCCAATACTGGAGGCCTATAAACGGAAGACAGTAGTCAGTGCTTGTTTCTCACTCTAACTGCCACTGTTGATGACACACTTCTGTCACCACCTCATGCCCCACAATTAAAGTGGGAACAGTTTAACGGTATTCTAACAGTAATAGGGTGGTGGATTCGATATGAATGGTGCATCCTCTCTCCACCACTGTTTTCATTATACTTGCATCACAAAAAATATTTGCTGTTTCAGCTTCCCACAAAAATAAGCTGATAGTTCAGATGGACAGCTTAAAAGGATCTGGAAATGAGATGTAGCGGAGAGGCGGCTGGGAAATAGCTGAGATTTGACAGGAAGATATATGATCAGTGAAGGTCAAGAAAATTTGTTCAGGTGTTACGTAGTATTACTTTTACAAAAGCTTTAGAAAAAATTGGAGTGAAAGCAGTAAGCCTAATCTTCATGAAGTGCCGGGCTTGTATTTTATCTAGGAGAAAGAGACCATAGGAATGAAGGTCTCACTTCAGTTCTTCCATTTCTTTGAGCAGTTACTACTTAGGTGTAAAAGCTATGTAGCAAAGCTAACACTACACAAACCTACACATCTCCAACAGCTGCATCGCATTCTGGATTGCAGTGAGCATAATAATGTTACACTACATTTTACATTGAAGAAAATAGTCTGGATTCAAGGCTTCAAACAGGGAAGAGGGATAAGCAGCTGTTATTGTCTGCACAAACTGTACTTAGATGCTGTCATGTAGATCAGTGATTTTGGTCATATGAACAAACAATATATTCGTATGTGGTGCATGTGCAGGGTGCTTTGGCCTCTGTGCCCGTGATCAAAAGGTTGTCAGTTCAAATCCTGCTGGTGGCTAAGTGATTTCACCACTGAGCAAAGCCCTTAACCCCAATTGCTCCCAGGACACTGGCTGACCTTTGTCTCTGATCCTCACATGCATGTTGCTTTGCACAAGAGCATCTGCCGAGTAAATGTCCTAGTAGTGAAGGTCCTGAAAACTTTTTTTTTTTTTTTTAACTCAGACTGAGTTTAGACTGCGGCCTGCAGTTTTATCATCTCTTCCTCTCTCTCTCTATAAAGAGGAAAAGAGCCAGGGCATATGGAGGTGGGGGACCAGGTATTGACACCACGCCAACTGGGCTGTGTGCTCACTCCAGCAAGCTTATTGGCTGACCTTATGCAGAAATTCTGAAGGAGACTGTTAGCTCCAGGAAAATAAACAAGCAAACAAATAAATAAAGTCCAGGATATGTCCGTTCCAAATCGAAAAGCACACCCAGTATCCAGACAGACCCTGGCTAAGAGCAGCCACATCATACAGGCCCCAGGGCAGCAGGAAGGGCAGGTCGGCAGGCCTGTTAGACGGAGTATTCAGGGTAGAGGAAGGGTAGTCTGTCTGGAGATGAGGGGGGCTCGTATGTAGCTGCAGGATTTAACTCACATTTTTGTTCATTTGCTGTAGAGGATGTGCAGGGTGTGCATGTGGAGGATGAGGTTATAAACCTGCATGCACCTCTGGGCGTAGGACGGCGACATGTAGAATCCCTCGCTTCGGGAATCCGCCGTAGCTCAGGCCTACCCACCAATGTGTGAAGGTGCTTTTTCACTAGGGAACTTGGGACGGAAAGCCCTCCCAGCCCCACCTCTCTATTGCTCCCAGACGTTGTTTTTCCCCATTTCCAGACAGATGGCCACTGCAGTGCAGTGACGAGCCACTGTGGTTGGCGACTGGCACGCCTACACCAGGAGACCCCATTACCACAGCTCATGAGCTCAGATATACGGAACGCGAGATCACACACTGCTGTGGATGTTTATCCTCCTCTACTCCGTCCTTTACGGCTAATACAGTGGGTGTGTCAGCTGGAAGTGAAATTAATTAACTGCTCTGGGCTGTCCTTGAACAAGGAAGCAGTACCATAGACCCACACAAATCGTTTTTTGGCTAGGAGCTCTAGTATACAAAAAACAGTTTTAGAATTTGTATTTTACTCTTCTCATTCCAACATGCTGAAATAGATGTCTTCTGTAATATTTTTTATTATTTTCATTTGTTTTGCTATTTGGTATTCAGGCACTATATTAATGCAGCCAGTATCTCTGCTGGTTAAAAATACTGACCTGCATGTCACCGGCTCAAGTCTCACGAGGGGGTGCTGCATTTTTGGGAACAGCTGAATTGCTCTAATAACGTACAAATGGATACAGGTTATCAGTAAATGTGATAGCCACATAAGTAATTTACGCCAGTTTTATGATTTCATGATGAATATTAACTTAAGATAATCACCTGGCATCCAGAGTGTCTCCTGCCTTAAACCCTGTGTTTCCGAGGTTAGGCTTCCACATCACTGTGCTGGATGACCAATATGGAAGGTGGATGGAAGGACAGTCATGTATAGTGTAGAGTGTATAGTGGCCTAAACAGGCCTTCAGCTTGGTATATTGTCACTCGTTTTGTGCTTTGCATGGGGGAGGCATTTGTGAGTTACAGCATGAAAGCTGCATCATTGACCAAATCGAGGGAAGTGAGTTAAGGAAACAGGTCCTGAAGGACACAAGAGAAAGTGAACAATCGTGATAAATGAACACAACTTTCGGAAAAGTTTATCGGAGAATGAAAACAAGGTTTTTTTTATCATGTCAGGCAGTACAGTTTTTTTGTACAGCGGGATTGCTTTGCAAAGCATATGATGTTCTAAGACATCACCTAGAACCCTTAGGGGTAAGCTAGGCTTTTAATACCACTGTTCCTGCTGCCCCCTCCCCAGTATCAGAGTCCCACATGCCAATGATCAGAGTTCCCAAAACAAAGTAACTGCACAAACTTGCAGGGCTTGCAAGATTTTGCTGACATCCACTGGGATGTTATTCTCTGAGAATGACACTTGTAACTTTCCCTAGGCAGCAGACACAGACATGGGTTGCTACAGCTGTTAGTGGTGAAACACTTGTCACTTTAGCTAAAAAAAAAGAGAGAGTTGTCTGAAGAGTTCTTGGGGTTAGGAAGTCTGGCTCTTCCTACAAACTGAAACTTATGTATTGTAATTATTTAAGCGAATGACTCATTTAACTTGTTTGCCAATATTTACACGCTATGGCCTCACTTTGGATTCAGGGCAAGTGGGAAAATAAAACAGAGCAAATCTCTCTCTCGAGGGCAGTTGGTTATGTACACAATGTCTGTAAACAAATTTAGTTAATCTAAATGGATTTTAAAGGATTCTCCCTTACACCAAGCTCTACACTGCCAGATATCAGTATTTGCCTTCACTAAATTCAAAGGTAGGTTACGCTCTCCTGTAACAAGTCATGTCTTGTAGTTCCCTAATCCATTTTGCATATATATGTCTGTCTTGCTGACCATGATAAAAATACTTCCTGTAACAGTTTAATCCCAGAGGATGTGGTCAGGTGAACTGCACAGCCTTGTGTGGTAAACCACAATGACAATCCATAGTAGGAGCCACACAATTGCACTTTCTCATTGTGTACATCACACAGAGGATTTTCCAGTGATCAAGCTGTTGGAAAATGGGGCCACTGGGCGACTCACTGGTGTCCTGTTTCTCCTGCTAGGTAACCCTTAGGACAGAAGTCCTCATTCGTGAAATATCGCTTTTACACACTTGTGACGGTAGTGATGGTGTGACATTTAATACTGTAACAGAACTAGGTGTAAGTAATTTCTAAGATATCTAAACACATGCAGCATATTCATTCATGTGCAATGTACATTGCAAAGTTTGGAAAATAAACTGACAAATAAATCAGACTGCATCTCTCTGTTGAATAAGCAGTTACCGAAGATGGATGGATGTTGAGTGCATTATCTGTTAGCACATTTGGGGCCTAATGTCTCCATTCTCACTCCAGTCATGTTAGAATGGTATGGTAGAAGTGGGAGTGTGTACTTATTGACATAAATAGCACTGTATTATCATGACTCCCACTAAGGTTTGTTTAAATGCATCATATTTTGGATCTTTTATGTTTTTCATTTATGGTTACACATCTGTGTATTTGATCATTTTCCCCAAAGATAAACTTTGCTCAATATCTACATGCTTGAGTAGTTTGAGAGCCTTTTATTTTGTAATAAGTGTAAAAGTTCAACAATTGTAAGGCAGGTGGTGTGGTAGGTAGTTGGGTTTTCTTACTGCATTTGTAAGCAGGTCCTGTTTTTAAACCAGTCTGACCTCTGATTCTAGTTCCTTTGTCCTACAGCAACATTGACCAAGTAAGGTAGATGGAAAACAATAACAAAAAAAACTGAAATAATGAAATCTTGAACCACTTCCCCACAGTCTTGCTTTAGATGTTGAAGCAACATTTTCTGTGTCCCATCCTCATTTTTTTGGATTGGTGTAGTAAAACAAAAAATAACTTACTAAATTTATGTAAGTAGATTAGTCTAGTCATTTTTCACTTCCTTGACCATTTTCCCCCATGTGTCTCAATGCATTCACAATCCTCATGTGTGACAGAGTTTAGTGGAACATATTTCACATGACCTACTTAAAAGAGGGGGGGAAATCTGTGCCTATTTAAGAAAGAATATTCTGCTAACTCAGGAAAAGCTATTAGAAGTACCAGATAGCCCAGGGATGTGGAAATACTGGCCCGCTTTGCTCAGCAACAATTACTGCGTCTGAGCAGGCCATGCTGGACTTTTTTAAATGGCTCTGCAGCATGATGTGCGATGCCACTGTCAGACAAAATACAACAATGAGCCGTGTGCATGATGTATTTTAATCCTTTGTTTCTTCAGCTTTGTGTCATACATGATGATTATTATTATTAAAAGCACATGAGGTTAAGGTAGTACTGCAAGTGAAGCTGTGGGTTCTGTGACGTAACTGGGCTGCCTGTGTGCAAACCGGCAAAATGCGTGCGACTTAGATTGGGGTATCATTGTTAGGAGTGGTGAAGCCACCATACTTGCACCCCTTCCAAGCGGTAAAGTGAACTCTAGTCTGAGAAACGTTGACTGTTCCACCAGCTGAGCCTGTATGCTAGCACTTTTTTAACCCCCTTTCACTTATTTTATGCCACTGTATGTAATATTTCCAGGCTCATATTTTCCATGCTAAGCCTCTCCACATCCTGCTTATGACACAAAGTACTTCATGTAGCTCTGCTAGAAACTGCTTTCATTTTAACCTTTGACCTCATCTGCCTGAAGTCAGGGTCCACTGAAAAACGTGTGTTGGACAGCAGTAACATGCCTTAGGTTCTCTCTTCCTCTCTTGTTCCTTTTGTTCTTTGTTCTTTTTGTCTTTCGCTTCCCTTCCTCATCTGCTTGGATCCTCCAACCACTGTATCCATTGGTTTGTCCTGTTTGGAACAAGCTACCCCATGAACAATATGTTCTCTCTGGCTCCCATTTCGCAGCAGGTCAAGAAGGAAATGCTTGATACTTCTAGTGTGTTTACTAAATTGCACTTAGTGACAAAAGATACCCGGCTAATCCTGAAGAAATCTTGTTAGCCAATGATTTAATTTAACTGGGAGCTACATTGGATTTATTGCTCACTACCCTTGCTTTTCCCACCCTGCCCCTATGCAATCTCAATCACATTGAAATTCAGCAGGGCAAATGTATAGATCAGACATGCCATCAGCCAGCTCTTAGGAGACTTGAGTAAGTAAGAAGACACTGCAGTTAATATTATAAAGTATTACCAGGAAAGAAAGCAGCAGGATTATTTGTGTTCTTCAGCAAGATTACCATTTTTACCTGTTTTGTCTCGTTCCACTATAATATTGTGCATACATTTTGATAAAACTGCCACCTCACTTTCCTGTAATGAGTTCTTTGCTGAATAATTCTCCCTCTGTGTATCGGTCAGGTGTCTGGGTTTTTAATGGTGTTCATGCACATTTTCCCCCTGGCAGTGATCCGGGCAAAGGTCGTTGGGAGGAAGGAGGTGGACTCTGGGAATGACATCTATGGTAATCCGATCAAGCGGATTCAGTATGACATCAAACAGATCAAGGTAAGCTCCAAGTATCCAACAAAGGTAACTGGTGTGCACAAATGTAAAACTACAAAAAGGTATATCAGCTATTCAATATGTAGCATCTAAAGCACTGTTCAGTTCTTGTCAAAAGCCTGCATGTGAATTCCTTGACAATTCCTCATTTCACTGACGTAAGACCAGTATTCCATAGGGGCAGTTAATTATATTGCTGTTCATAAAAGTTTACTGAATTTATCATTAATGGTTACTGGTCACAAATATTGCATGCTGTACTTAACCTGATTTGCTTAATTTAAAAAAATCCAGTTACATAAATGACTATAAAGGCTGTTATTAGATAAAAGTGAAAAAAAACACTCTTCACATGTTTCTAACAGATGTTCAAAGGTCCAGATGTAGACATTGAGACTGTATTTACTGCCCCTTCCTCTGCGGTATGTGGGGTCACCCTGGAGCCCAATGGGAAAAAAGAGTACCTCATTGCAGGTAGGAGTCTGACCACAGGCAGCACCAAATGTCAGGACAGCACAATGTGAAGAATGACATAGCAGTGGTGTTGCCATGTAGTAGAGCTGTCAGGATTACTTAATTGAACTCAATTACTTGATTATTAAAAAGCACCAATTAAAATTTTCCTTCTCGATTACTCAGCAATATGGCCGAAGGTAGACAGCACATGCAAGATGAGGGTCTAAATAAAGACCGAAAGCATCATTTGTGTAGAAGTGCTTCACATGAAAAGTGAATGAGAATGCAGTTGTCTGCCAGTATTGCAAAGCAGAACTTGAATACCACCACAGCACAACTGCAAAGCAAATACATCTTAAGAGAAGACATTCAGGTTTGCCGGACTCGCCCGATAATGCGAGGTCAGCCATAGACATGTCCCATTCAACCTCACAAAGTAACCTAGCCTGTCTTTGTCATCACTTTAACTTATTTTGCTTATTGTGATTGCTGTATGTCAAAATAATCGCTGCTAAAATGAAGGTTACCCTGTCGCTTAGCCTCATCATTGTACATAATACAGGACGTAATAACCAAATAGCATTACTTGTTTTTTAACGTTATGTGTGTTTTGAGTAGGGCTGAACGAGACTAGAAAAAGATCACTGCAATATTTAGGACTTGAAAATTAACTATATAGCCAAATGTAGAACTTATCTACCTTTAACTTATCTACCAACAGAGTCTGCAGGATGTAGCCACTGTAGCAATTCTTCTTTAAGTAGCTAAGATGGGTGTATACAACAAGACATGTGAGCTAAAACAGACATGCATACAGATTTCTGCCATAGTTTACAAAGCAATTACAGATTGACTAAGTAAAACTAATGGAGAAATGTAATTGCTCCAAACATAAGTGTTTGACATGAGGTTCAGGTATATGGAGAAAAGTTTACCTGAGGCAGGATTTTCAGAAGTAACAGAGATATCTTGCAATTGCATCAACACAAGTACACAAATAATAGAGAAACCATCATCAACAGAAAGTGAGAAAATATACTAGGTGGGTGCATCAAGGAAGAAAAGAACCCAGAAATGCTCAGAACTGAAATTAGGTTGAAAAAATTCACAGCTGGAATGGTTGAACAAATCACAACTAACAACTTTGGTCATCATACACTCCCACCCAAGATAGCATAAGTCACTCCCCAACCACCTCATCCCCCTGCAGTCCTCATCTACAAGGATGAAACTCAACTGCCAGAAGGATCAATCAAGTAAACTTCCATGCAGCTGTAAGACACTGAGCCCTATGCCAGGTGAAAGTTCAGTCCAGAAGTCAGGATGCTGATCAGACAAACACAACATCCCCATCATTCCACTGTCCTTCTTTGATCTAACGGTTTGTAACCCTCCACCTCTATTTCTATAGGCAAGGCAGAGGCTGGTGGCAAGATGCATGTGACCCTCTGTGATTTCATTGAGCCCTGGGACTCTATGACCCCCACACAGAAGAAGAGCTTGAGCCAGCGCTACCAGATGGGCTGTGGGTGTAAGGTGAGGACGCTGGGTACTACAGTGAGACTGAGAAGGGGCCTGAAGTGGGGGCACAACACTGTTTCTACATGAAGTACCGAACAGCATTGTGATCAATTGTGCCGTTTCTCAGTCCCGAGGATTAGAGTTGCTATCTTTCCAATTACAAGCTCATTTGTTTCATTGCCAGTGTTGCCAAAACAAAAATAACTGTTTTGTTATCCCAGATCACCCGCTGTCCTGCTGTCCCCTGTACCATCACTGCCCCGGAGGAATGCCTGTGGACAGATTGGGTGATGGAGAAGAGTGTGAGCGGACGGCAGGCCAGCCATTATGCCTGCATCAAGAGGAGCGACGGCTCCTGTGCCTGGTACCGCGGCATAGCCCCACCTAAGAAAGAGTTTCTGGACATTGAGGACCCCTAATCACACATGTTTCTCCACCTACTGCACCACCTGATCTAAAAAATTCTGCAAAAATGATCATTTTGAGTTAGAAAAAAAATCAGTGAAGAAGTTAAAAGCTAAGATTAAATAATGATTAAACTTATTGTGAGAAAAATATGACACACACATAGACTGGTTCGGTGATGATGTAATTTCCTCTTAAAGGCAGATGACACTGAGATAGGAGAGCACTTCACTTGCCCCAAGTAGCGCTTAATTCTCTTTCCACCAATTATGCCTGATCTTGAAACATTCCATGAAATTTGTGAATCGTGTCCTCCATTTCACATAACACCTAAATGCTGTTGCTGTCTAACTAACCAATCGCCACCCAGATATCAATCAGACCTAACAAATATCATTCAGTTTCTGTAAACTGTGCTGTTTGGATGTATGAAATAATGGTGAGGCATTACTTCCTAAGATATTAAAGGAAGAATAACTCTGCTTTTCAACGAGTTGTACAAGTTGGAAATGATATTTTATACCAAAGCTATACATGGTTCTTAAGTCCTAAACTGGCTGCGTCCAACAGACAGTCTCGTAGTTTCTATTAAAACTTCAAATATTCCTTTGTAAATTCCTTTGTTAACGTTAAAGGAGTGTTATTCCAGGGTTTCTGAAGATTTATGATTCTAACCAAAGCCAAGAAGGAACTAATTTTGCCCCATTCTGCCAGAAAACCAAATCATTTCACCATGGTGACACCACTTAAAACACAACCCTGAATTCATTTTCAGTTGCTATAGGTGTATCACTTGTGCTTGCAAACAAAAGAGCCTAACCAGCATTATGTCAGAATCTTCACTGAATGCTGATAATGATCT
This sequence comes from Mormyrops attenuatus, assembly GCA_026777985.1. Taxonomy (NCBI): domain Eukaryota; kingdom Metazoa; phylum Chordata; class Actinopteri; order Osteoglossiformes; family Mormyridae; genus Mormyrops; species Mormyrops attenuatus. Next base: position 2,702,197 of record JAODKC010000045.1, on the reverse strand, counting down.
CTTATTATGACCTTTAACCTCTGAGTAGATGAATGACATCTCACTGGACCAGTTTATGCAGCTGCCTTGGTTTGGTACTTGTGTTATTGTGCGCATCTGTTTGAAGTCCTTGGCTGCCCATTCCATTTGCCACCTCCTTGTCTTCCTGGCTCCTGTATAGTACCTATGCATATGCCTTTTTAAAAAAATATTTTGACATTGGTCTTAAGTATTATTATTATTATTATTATTATAAATTCATTCCTATTTTTGGGTAGACCTAGATTTGCACTTCCCAGGGAGACGCTGCCTAAGACATATTTGTGCAAAACAAGGAGGATTGAATCCTCTTCTGTACTTCTTTAATGTTGTTTTTTTTAGTCTTTTATAGTTCCTGGTATAACATTTTCATTTTTTATTATTATTGTTTTTTATTGCTATTTTATATTACGCCTTTGTTTTTCCATGTCAGAAAATGTAGAAAATTTAGATATTTTCTTAAATTGTAGTCCAGTTGACTTTTGTAAGATTTTGTTCCAAGGTGATTAAGGTCTTTGAAAGGAGAGATTTATATTCTGTTATCTATCATGGATTTCCGTGTGAGATTGCTGAATATTTGTACAATTTTTAGACTGATGGTAAGGCAGATATATAAGGCTATATATCTCATATTAAATGACTTTAAGCTTTTTTTCCTGTTGAAGACAGCTGTGCCCATTATAGCATGACACTCCTTCCAATCTTCTCTACCAAATGAGGGACACTGCATGGAGACCTAAATAACCGAAATGTCCCTGACTGGATGTTGCTGAGTGGAGGGACAATTACTTGAGTCTTGGTGAAGGATTAACTGTTTTTTCCAGGTTTCTGTAGGGCAAGAAAGGGTAGACTTTAATATTAACCTCCAGGTAACAACCTAGTAGATTTTTTTCCCCATTTAGGTGCATCCATGCCCTCGAGCTAGTAACACATAAAGAAGCAGGGCTACAGTTGGGTTAACACTGCATGTTCTCTGGTTTTTGTAGTGCAGGTCTGTCCATAAATATTCTGGAAAACTGCTAGGCAAACTCGTTGCTCTGTCGTTGTAGGCTAGTTAGTGGATGCAAATGTCGCTTGACTTTTCTGACAAAGTTAGGCCGTTTTTCGTCATCGTATAGCTTGCTAGACATATAGTTCGCTTTAATGAAACTGTCTTTGTGACAATTTTCTTGCTACACATATGTCATGTATAATGAGAATACTTCCCAAATAAGCAGGTTATACGGTATTACTCTAAATAGGCTAATATTAACCAAAACCTTATGAATCACTCGTTTCCACAACTTCAATCTCCAGATACTCCTAAAATAATAATATAAAGAGAGACATGTAATGTGGTATTTTTTATACTCCTGTATTCTATTACAATTTGAAAACGGTGACATAATTTAAAACTTGGTCGAACCGTGTTTTTACTACGTAATTTTCTATTATTAATTTGTTTAATTTCGTAAGTTTTCGGCTTCCTCGTTGAAGTATGGAAACGTATGGTGCGACTTGTGCTGGAACCACATGAGAAGCGTTGTATAATGAGAACCAGACTATGCATGTGTTTGTTGTTTGTGTAATTCATACGTGGAAATTCTGTCATTGAACGAAATATACAGTATTATCAAATAAAAATGTAGAATTACACTGCTTATTGCTTTTGGTCATTCATCAACCACAATGCAGGACTCGTGCTAATGCTGGTCATTTTTAGGTATGAGCCATGTCCAGTTTTACATTCAAACAAGATTCTTCAAGGACGCCAACTCAGGACACTATGCATAGCAAAATTTTCAGAAATAACTCAAAACCACACTCGTATTCTCAGAAAAGAAAAGTCTGGTATTTTCAAGCACGAACGGCAGTTCTCCTTCACGTGTGATGACAGTGTCACCGTGTGGCCATAATGTCAAATTACAGTGTAGTTTTACTGTAACATCTAACATTACATTACATTAACCACAATGGTAGGGCTACTGCCAATACATATATACATATTTATTTTTTTCCACTATAGTGTGTTTAATGTGATCATCTTTACTGAGTTTACTCTTTTTGCTACCATTTCTTTTTGATGGGAAGTATTAATGTTGGCTCTGGACCAGGAGTTTTAAGGAGAGTGCCTTCACTACTGACCCATTTTGCTGTTAAATTGGTATGTACCGCCTTTGCTATTAGTGCTAAATTTAGAAGCATCTCGCATCAGAGCATGAGTTTTCAGTAAATATACTGTTTCAGCCTCATTCCTATTTAGGTGGATTTTTGTCCGGAGGGAGCTGTTGCTAGGAGTCAGCAGTATTTCGTGTTTGCAATCCCCAGCCCTTAATACCGTAATATAGGCCTCCATGACCAACTATGCAATTTCTGCATTTAAAATATTTTTTTAACGGCACTACATGTGGCTGGCGTTTGCATATCAGCATTTTCTTGCACTGCTAACTGTACTGGATTTTGTTTTATCGTAAAAAACACCGGTCGTGGTGAGAAAACCGTTTTTTAACGATTGTTTGGGGCTGAGGAAAAATGATGGAGGCGCCTATGAAGGGCAGCCCGCGGCCCTCGGACGGCTCATACACTGCGGCTCCCTTTGTCACTGCACACGGACACACAGGCACATATACAACTAGGTAAAATAGGCGAATATCAAACCTTTAAAAAATTAAAATAATTAATAAATGCAAAACGTCAGAGGCTTTGGCGAAAATGTAAATGATTATAAGGTCCCACTCGGGGTAACGACACAACGTTAATTCATTCTACCACTTCGGAGACAACTGGTAACCAATTTTTACATTAAAAAAACAGGAATTCCTGGAACAAAACCCAAGTTCTCACAAAAAGGAAGTCACATTGAAAGTTAGACTTGCCTGGGCGTCTTTCTTCACTGTTTCATGTATATTTTTCGCGCGTGACACTACTGGTATATTATACATTAACATTTTACTATATTATTAGTATGCGTGTTGTTGCAAACTTTTAAAATTTATTATACGACATGCACACTGAAAGTGATACACATTTAAGTAAAATATTTTTGTTTCCATCAAAATTATGTTATTAAGCGTTATATTTCGACATGACATCTAATAATTACAAATTCAGGCCACCAGGAGGCACAATAACTAAATAATTAAAACGCGGCTGCCGTCAATGGGGCTCCCCTTTCGAAATCAGCACACCTTTTCCATATGTTCAGTCGGGAAATCCATATTTTGGTAACATGTGAGTGTGCATTGTGCGTGCATTTTCTACAATTTAAACTTGAAATTGTTTTTTTATACATTTTTATACAGTTAACCGTTGTTCAGCCGAAATTTGTATCTAGGGAGATGGTTTGTTTTTATAAAAAATAGTGACCTACCCGAATTTACATTTGAAATGTAAATATTGTTAAATGTGTTGTAAAGAAACAGGGAGGGAAACAAAAAGAATCTAATTAAAAAGTGTGGAATCTGGTAATTGGTTGTCGTAGATGTTTTACTATCACATACCACCACGGATAACATCAATTTACTTCCCAAACCCTTAAGAGCTTCATATATATACACAATCCTATTTATATTCACCTGTAGTCTCGATAAAATGATTGAAACGATGGCTTGGGATACAAATTTATCCAGTCAGCTTCAAGATCTTCGCGACTTGGTGCATGGATAAGCGGTTATTGAAAATGGATGGATGGATTATGCACTTATTTCCGGGGGGAATTGAACGAGATAACACCCAACGAGCGACTTATTGGTAAGCAAGGATAAGAAGGAATGCGAGAAGAAAGTAAAAATACATCGGATCCTCCGGGGTAGCTGAGAGGAGTTTAATATGCCGAACACCGTGACGATGAAAATCAATTTCACATCGGTTTTAAAGCAAATCGCAACTGTGTTCATTTTTTGTAGGAATGAGGTGATGTTCTGCATCTTATATTAATACTTCAGTAACCCTACTTGGGGAGCATAAATAATGTAGTAGTGCGCTCTTACTTAATGTATTAATTAACCAGAAACTAAGTGTATTAGGCATAGATCATAGATAAATCATAGATCATATTTTTTCTGTTACAGACATTGCAGGACTTATTGACCCTCAGAGTGGGAATGCATAATTTAACCCTTTGTTAACTGATAATGGGGTTACTGAGTCAGTGGGAAACATGTGTTGACTAGTCATTCAAAATCTAAACATTTTCAGTCCCACCACAGACTAATAATAACTCATATGCAGCCTGTTGTGAGGCTGGAGACAGTATGAATGAAGGCCATGCCAGACAACTTGTCAGATTTAAGGTAGTCTGGACTAAATGTAAATAAACAAAGATAAAGTCCATTTAAACCGAGGTACCTTAAATCCGATAAGTTATCCAGCCAAAGAAGAAATCCTGCTTCATGATACAGGCCCCACAACACAGACAAATGAAACTGTTTACGGCCTACGGTGGACACTTTAAAGTGAACCCAGAAGACAGGAGAAAGCTGCAGATGACTTCTGTTTAATAAGATGAAAAGATGCTAGATTGCCTAACCACAGCACTGGATATGGCACAAGTATCTACATGGTTTAAAATGTTTCATTTTCTTTATTTAAAGTCAAACAATGCAGAACAGTTATGTATGTTTGTTGTGCATTGAAGAGGCACCTGCAAAAATGAGACTGCTTTGCAGTAGGCATCTCTGATCTTTATTACAAAGTGTCAACTTTGATCTTTTGATAGTAGAGATCTTAAAATATGGGGCTGACCCTTCAGATAAAATTTATTACACAGTAAACTACAAAGTTTGTTTTTGGTTTAAGTTTTGGAGACACCCTGTATTAATAGTTTAGCACAGTGTCTGTCTGCCAAACTCTAGTTCTTTTAAAGCTGAACTCCTCGGTCGACCGAAGTTGGCGTTTTCTTTTTAATATTTCATACGTGCCCACACCCGCACCGTACCGTGCTACTTACTGTGCTATCAGTAATCTTCCCGTCAAAAAAATTCCACTTCATCAGATATGCTCAGTGCCAACATCTACAGGTGCATGGACTTACAGAATAGCCCTTCTGTTTCACACGTTAACTGGCTACAACTTGTCAAGGACAAACGTGCTGTAGTTAACTAAAAGGTTGTACAGTTACACGACGCTGAGCCGTATAGAGAAACACTCGTTTTGTTTCGGGGGATATGGGATCTGAACGAGAGGAAAACAAAATGGAGGACATGCACTCCCCCTTTCAGCCATTAGGTGTCACCATAAAATATATTGAAATGATGGCCTAGCCCAGGGGTGGACAATCTTATCCACAAATGGCCGGTGTGTATGCAGGTTTTTGGGATAACCTTTAGGTCACCTGTTCAAACCCAGGTGTGAGGACTCTTCAGACAATCAGTCCTCTAATTAGTAATCTCATTAGGGAGTTGCAGCCAAGAACTACACGCACAGTGACCCTTTCAGGATAAGATTGCCCACCCCTGGCCTAGCCTATATGTTTTTCTGCCCGATAGTAAGGTGCAATTTATAATACCGGTTAATAGAGTAAAGTTGCATCCACTCAAATGCCTACTCTAAATAATTAGGATCAGATTTAGTTACTGTGTTATATGTAGGTGTTACATTTGACCCTGTAATAGGACTTGTAAAGACACTACACACATAAGAAAGATGCGTTATGTAGCTTAATCTGAAACTGATCCACTGCTGCATGTATTGTTAGGTACTTTTCAGTTACATATACTTAAAATCAGAATGTGTCAGATATCTTAAGGAATTCCCTTTTCACCTGCTTGCAAGATGTTGACTGAGATAACTTGAACGTGTGCCTCTTTTTTTGTGAAATCACTGCTTGGCAAACAGTCCTCATTTTTTTTTTTGTCTGGAAGTTTATTTTCCACATGTTCCCTTTTAGTCTACCGCAGGCCTCGTGTGGGTGTTCCTTACTGCAGCAGGAAGTGGGTTCCTGTTGTAGGAAGCAGATTGGTAGTTAAGGACAAAGAAGTCTTACTCGAAGGTTGCCGGGCCTACGGTGGTGCCCTTGAGCAAAGTCCTAGACCTGAATGGCACCAGCGATATATCCAGCTGTGCAAATTATGAAAAGAAGTTATAAGTAGCTTTGAGTAAATGTGATGGCTGAGGAGCAAAGTAAATATTAGGCTACTTTTAATAATAAGGTGCCTGTTTGAATTTCAGGTAGGTATTTGCTTAAGGTTTTGAGAAGGTTTTAATAGTCAATAAGAGCTGGTACAAAGAGGAAAAATACAAAATAGCAGCAATTGTTATATAAGATTTTACTGTATGAAAAAAAACCTTCCTTAGCTGGAGCCCATGGTTAAGATTTCTCACATGACTTGGATGGTGCAGCACAATGTTGGGAAAGCAGCATGAATTATCTCTGTTTCAGCAGATATTTGACCAGGGGGGGCTCCACTGCAGTTAATATTCCACGCCCCCATAACCAGCTATGCAATTTCTGAATTTTAAAACCTGCCTTATATGTTAGGCATTTGGGCACTTTTTTATTTTGTATTGTTTTGCATTTTACTTCCTTTTTTCCCTGAAGGTATATATTTCGATGCTGCATCTATGTGAACCCTGTCACTGCTGGTTTCTGCACCACCGTCTTACACTGAAACCCCCCAGTTCATATTTCTGATCATAATGAGAAAAAGACAGCAAACAAATCTCGCCTGTTTCAGCTCCATTCCTGTTTGGCTCAATGCTGGGGGGGGAGGGGGGGGATTGCATAACGCAGCCATCTGTAGCTTTGATTTAAATACCCCCATTATGTTATCCACAGATGTCCAAGGTCTAATGAGTGATTTATAGTAGTGATGTGCAGCCCCAATGTATTTCAGAGCTGAAATGGACGGTGGGGGGGGGGGCACTCTTGATATTCACACCGCCAGACAGAAAGCTAGAGAAGCAGGCAGCGGATACTCTTACCAGGCCGCATACAGCCATTGGCCAAAGCCTGACTGCATTACATTTGTTTATTTTCATACAGCGGGTCACTAACCCGGGTCTCTTTATTTACCCCTCACTATCCGCAGAGAAATGATCTGCTGAAGCATATAAGGATCTCAGGGTTTTAAAACCGCTGAAAGAGGGACCTTCATCTAGAAAAAGGCCAGCGGCCCAAGCACATTAATGTATTTATTCATTAATTACGGTTTCTTTCTTTGTTTAGCTTGGGGTGGATGTGAAGGCTCACCTGCTCCTTCATACGCTCCTCCATGAGGAAGGCAGCAACACGCATATTTTATGTATCTAGTTTTTATATATTTGTCTACCGTGCGACAGCTTGACAAATTGGACAGGTTCGCAGGCGGGGTATTATTTTATCGTCACCCCCGAAGATATATGTGCGGCACTCCGACGCGGAATGACGACGTACGGAATAGTGCAAAGGCTTCGCGGATTTAGGTGCTTTGCTTACGCTCGTTAAAATCTGCACCGAATTTCCCCTGCAGTAATTTCCTTTTTTTTTCTCCGCTTTGTACTTAGTAATTTAGACTCCATCAGTCGCGGCACTTCGCTGCTTTCTTCTTGTTAGAGGTTCATTTTGCCGTCACGCGTGTGCCATCCGGAGCACCTGGCGATGATAGGACCTCTGGCGGTTACTCTTCATTCGTTATCCATTCGTTTTAGGGGAAAAAGACCCATGTTGCTGCTACCAGAAATATTCATGTTTTTGGTAGAAAAGCGGCCTGTAGTAATAAGAGAGATTTTCCCAAGTTCCACAAATAGATTTTGCGAAATATGGGAACTCCCTTACCGGCTACTAAGTAACCCCGCATTATTTTATTGTCTCTTGAGAAATTCCTTTTCCCTTCCCTGCGTCGACATATAAAGCATTTTCACAGAAGCCACTGATTCCTAAAAATTGGACTCTCCAGTTTTTTTTTTCTCCCCCTGAATGTAACGGCAATGCAATTTTTCATAAGCGCTGGTGATAAAGCACCTATCAAGACGGCGCTTTATCATCATTATTTACAAAAACGTGAACTCACGGGGATGGGAAGAGACGAAGAGAACGCGGGAAGGAAACGGGAGTAATCAGACGGGGAAAATGGAACGACTCGGTTTCCTATGAAACGTGTTGTGTTCAACCGCATGCGTGTCCTACCTTTAATCATGTCCTTTACTTTCACGGAAGCGCAACATAACGCGCAAATCGATTAAAATGTACAATAAATAATTTACATCCGACCCCGCACTGGATACCAGCACAATCACACGTGATGAACTGGTGTATGTTTTAGGACATGATGCAACCCAGCGCTTCCCTAAATCTCCCGTTAGCAACTAACTTACTCAGCAACTATGCTTTTAGGAAACGTACCCATGGGCGGATTGTTCAGATTAATTTCGAAGGATCATTCTTTGAATTATCGCGGGTGTATGCTGTGCAAACCACATTTTAAAGAGTATCAATTCAGAGCCAAGAAACCACGAAAAACACTGTTTCAGCAACACAATTGTCAGCCACTCCGTAAAGCATTCTATGACCCCCAGTGTCACGAATAAAAAAGGTGACAGTATCGTTATTTAAAGTTCGGTTTCATAGAACGTGAATCAATTTGAACAGAATTTAAAGCACCCTTCACTTCCAGCGAAAATTGTCTTTGGGTGGATTTTAAAACCTTTTCTGAAGTTCCATTCTGTTCGTTTCAAGAAGATGAAGAGAAGACAGTAATGATGCATAGACCTCTGCAAAGGGTGATTACGTAGGGCCAGCTTGAGCTAAATTAAAGAAAACGTTTAATCTTTGCACCAAAAAGAATGCCTATTTTATTTTGATAAATTAACCATTACCTTTTGGGAGCTCCGGGACTGTGCGCAGAGGTGTTGACAGAAATTCAACATTTTTGTCACGAATAAGGTCACAAAACGCTCGGGGGAAAGAGACGAGTTCTTGAAGATATGAGATATTTAATTCCCCCCTTTCTTTACAATTAACCTGTCTAGAGATATTCTTTGTCTTCCTCAGGACAAAAAATGTCTTTAGCCACACACCTATAGCATTACATATTTATTTAGGTTCTGGACTAACCTGCTGTGTTTACAGTTTTTATACGCTACCCATTAATTTTTTTTCTTAAATCACTTAAATGGAGTACTTTTCTTCAAGCACTTTTTCTTTAATAATTACACTGCCTGCCCATGAGAACTTCCAAAAGGTAGTTTTTATTCACGTTCCTGTCTTCAACCTATACGGATCATGGACGTGGTACTGATCAGGTGTCAGATCTGGAAATTCTGCGCATGCGAGCGAATGGTCAAACGAGAAGGAAGGCGGTGCGGCGATGGCTGTGTCCTTGGAGCGTACAACCTTCAGCCAGTTATTAGACCTACAAGCGTGAGAGAACGTCCAGATGTGAAAGTCCAATTTGGAAAACTGAAAGGTGCGTACGTCACCCTTACAATTGCCCGCCAAACAAACAAAAGCAAAAATATCAACAGGGGAACTAGCTGGGAGACTGGGAAAGGGGAAGAGGCACAAGGCTCTGGGTGACATTTCAGGCCCTACAAATCTAGGAGACTGCATTCCAGAGCTTAACCATCAGGCTACCTGCCAGCTCATAGTCCTCATAGCTTAGAGAAGTAAGATCACTGAACCTACTTACTCCTCAATGCCATCGCAACCAACAATCCAGCACTCAGGTGAAAATGAAAGCGTTTCAACTGAAGACACCTGTGAGCTGTGATCTTGCCTCACCTCTGTGTCGGGCCCAATCTAAGCCGGGGGCCTTCTGTAACTGGCTGGGCTGAGACACTGGCTATGTTTAGACCGCTCTCCTAAATATAACTTGCTTCCTTCTCTCCTTATTTCATGCATGACTGATTTAGGTTGCATTCATCCAGTTTTGGGAACGGGAGAACGTAGCGGTGAGTGAAGTTTCTGTTTACAGGCATCTGAGCAACACTGGCAAAGTCTTCACGGGGGTGTGGAACTCACCTCTAGATTTATGAGGAAAACCGGCTTTCACTGCTTAAACTATAGAAACCGCAGAGCAAAATTCCCCCCCTGGAGTTCACGCCTTGATTAAAGCAGCCGCTTAGGGAACCATCATCCTTCAGAAGGGAGCAGAACAGAAAAATGCGCCATAGGTGGGCAAACAGCAAAGCACAGATGCTGAAACATGCGACACTCTTCCGGAAAATCTGCCCCACTGGCTTATTACTTGCATGCAGGTTCGTATTGGGGCTACAGCAGTTAAACAGCAAAGCAATCTGATATTATTACAGGATTTTTAGACGTTTATGCCCCAAAGGGCCAGCTGCTGTTTCAGCAAAGATACTGCATTAGTAATAAGAAAGCAGGGGAGTAGAGATACAGATACAGTGCAGAATGTCCCCGCATGCATCTGCAGAGAAATCAATTAGCAAGAATCTTTGAATCTGTATTTTTTTTTCATTCGATCAACACTGAAACTGTCTAATTAAAGTTTAACTCCAAAACTACACAGAGAAAGACTAGAAAGACCTCGGCCGTCACACCAAAGGGTATTAAAATATGCAGCCAACAGAGAATGAAGTCAGTCAGAATCGCTGCCTGTGACTGCCGCAAATACGCCAACAAAGCAGGATTTACCCAACCCTCTGATCTCTGCCGGCTTTTGATGATGACACGCTGTCTCGCGTTTCTGAAGAGTGGAGAGAAGTCGGCAGAGGCGACACCGTCGTCGGAACCGCGAGCGGGGAGCGGAGTCGGGGCCAAGTCTTTCAAAGCGACTTTTCTTTCTAGGCTGGCTGAATTCTGCCATTGCCAGCCAATCTGAAGTGAAAGCAAAAAGGCGATCCACACAGATCTGTTCATCCCCCCATACAGACACACAAACTCCAAAAACCAGAACCAGCAGCGGGACAGGCACCAAAACGATACAAGGTATGGCAAAAAAAAAAATATTTAATCCTACAGACTGACATTTCTGCTGGTCAAGGAAGGACAAACGTAACAGAAGGCTTTTCTTTCCGATGTTTCACTGATGTTTTCAGTGTTTAATATGAAAAGAACGGGGAAAAACAGAAGCGAGAGATTTGTTTGTCGCGGTCTTCCTCTGCCAAGCAGCTTATCAAGACACAGGCTTGCTGTGCCACTAGAGCACACACAGGCCGTCTTTGGTCTGCACGTCCCGTTTATAAATCGACACAGCCAGAGGTGTCGGTTCAGCTCCAAAGCTGGCACTGACGAGCCCTGATACTTTCCCAGAACTCTGTGGTTAGTGTGTTCCTGAATTCTCGGGTACTTGGGGGTTCTGGGGTGGTGACAGTGACTGCCCGTCTCTCTCTCTCCTGGAAGGAGGCAGCCATTACTCATCATGCAATGTATAAACAAAGTCTGTCTTCGATGCTTTGTTGTTCGTGTGCGGTTTGTATGATTTTCCTTTACATTTGTGAACAAGGCCCTGTGTTACCTCTTGGTCTGCAGTATTTTAAAAGTTCGTAGTGGTCTGGGTGTCCATGTGAATTAAGGTCAGAGTTTGCCTTCTTATCTGTTTGTATTGTGCCAATAATTTTGATAGATTTAAATAGCAGAACTAATCTCTACCTATACCCTGGATGGCAGCAAATACTAACTCTGGCCACTAGGGGGAGAACAAACAGTTATCTGTCGGGATCCATTTCACACCTACAGCACTGGCTTCCAGTAAATTCTCTGGAAAGGCTTTAGTGGTGAAATACACAATGAAAACCTTAAATATTGTGCATAATGGTTACAAGTGCAAAAAATAAGCATTTCACTAATAATAAAGAGACTTACAGCTTGCTTTAAAAATGGTTTATAGAAAAATGAGTAAAACAAATTCTCTTTTCATTATTTAAATGGCATTCCTTCGATGGAGGTACATTGCCTACCTACCCCCACCCAAAAAGAATTACATTTTAAAAAAATAACGCAGCATTAGTGGTGTACCACAGTGAGCGACCGCGTACCCCTCCTGTTGGCGGGGGGTAGTGAGCAGGCAATGGCTGATCACCAATCAGCTTCAAAGGCCTTTGTTGAAATAGACGTAGCGGATGCTCTCGCCGTACTGGGAAATGATGGAGTCCCTCAGCTCAGGTTCCAGCTTGGACACGGCCATGGAGCTGAAAGCCAGAAGCAAAGAGGTGGGTGTGGGAGGGGGAGGCTGCATGAGAGATGCTCATTTGGTGAAGGATGCCGGGACGCTCACCATCTCTGAGGGAAGAGCGAGCAGGCAGCAGGCACCATGAAGACGAGGCTGCGGGGGCAAGGACAAGGGAGGAGAGGAAGATCAGAGAGGCGAAATCAGCGGAAGGAGTGACAGTTTGAGGTCATACTCGCAACAAACTCTAAAAGGGTCAGACCCCCCCCCCCGCCATCAGGCTGAGAAGCAGCTACATGCCCACTAGAGAACAACTCACAAGCAGCGCACCACCCATCCATCCCATCCACCCACCCACACATCCATCTATCCCATCCACCCACCCATCCATCCACCCTCTAAGCACTTGTGGCCAGGGGCATAGTGGAGTCCGCTGCCTCTCCCTGGCAGCACAGTGCTTTGGTACCCAGGGCCATAAGTAGCGGGGGGGACGTGTACCCTCTCTTACATCGCTGGTGGTACCCCATGGATGGGACGGCAGCCCACACATACACACACAGACCTGTACCTATTTCTTTGTGGGGACCGTCCATTCATTTCTGTGGGCAAAACCCAAATCCCAACAATCACACCCTTAACCCCACCCAGCCCTAACCTTAACCATAAGTAACCAAACAAAATACAAGACTTTTGACATTCTTATTTTTTTGATTGCAGTCACAGATTTTTAAAAAACTGAATTTCCCCTTGTGGGGACCGAAAAAAATGGTCCCTATAAAGTTAAAACAACATGTTTTTTTCACACTGTAGGAACATTTGGTCCCCACAATGTAATGTATACCTGGACCACAAAGACACAGGCTCGGACCCTCTGCAGACGGGCCTAAACTGTGCCTGGAAACTCACATGAAAGTTTAAAACCTCTGTTTTACGGGGAACCGGCAGCTGGGAAAGGTTCCCCTGATACAGGGAACTTGAACACAGCACCAAAGTCACACGCGTCACCCAACGCTTCTGGAAACGTCCAGGTAAGGCCAGACATATACTCACAACACTCCCACCATCATGACTTGTAATGGTCCATGGAGGAATGTGATTCTCTGGTAGAAAGACAAAAATAAATAAATAAATATTAAATTTAACACCAAATTTAACTGCCTTGGTTTCTCATTCAGCTTGGGCCCAGTTCAAGTTCATTTTAGAAGCAGATTGCAGCAAAGTCATGGAATTCCTGACATTATTCATGCTTGGCATTTGCATGAAGAAGCAACAAAGGCGATGATGCTTGACAGACAAGATGCCAGACACTTCAGACAGAAGGTTCCAGTCAGGACGGGTTTTCAGAAACACTCGCTGGTCAGGGAAACATGGTGTGGAATGACTTTCTATGCCAGGTTAGATTTACAGATACGGTTCCATGGAGTTCCAATGCACCAAAACCTGCCAGCAATATTTAAAAGGCCTCTCTGATGTTGACCGAGAGCCACTTATGCGGTATATGAGCACAAAGAATCTCATACCAGTATGTACATCCCTACGGCTTCCTGTATTTACAAGCTGCCCGCAGAAAGGGCTCAGTCTTCACGCATTAGTGGAGTGTTTGCCAGCTGTGGGGACACGTCCCTGAGCTCCCGGCATCCTTCTGCCAAAGTGGTCATTCCCAGGACCGACAAAACAACTGTGAGCCAGGCGAAGCCCCCCCACCCCATGCTCAAGCCTGGCCCAGGAGCCAGCAACTGCTCCGATGAACTGCACATTTAGGCTTGCGGTCTTCCTAGAAGACGCTTACATTCTGACTAATGGGTGAGCGACGCCTGGGATCTCTTGGGACTGTTCCAGGTGTGTGGCTCAGCGGATTAGGACACCGTGTCTGTGACTGGAAGGTCACAGCAGTGATGTCACTGTTGAGCCCTTGAGCAAGGCCCCTTAACCACCAACTGCTCAACCACCCACTACCTCAAAAATGCATGCAGTGAAGCATCTGCTAAATAAACAAAATGATTAAAAAAAAAAAAAAACGTCTCATGCTCAGACTGTTTCTAGGCTACAGGACCGTGGGCAGTAGGGGGCGCTGGAGGCATCTAAAGCTCCTATTGGTGGGAAGGTGAAGACAGAATTAAGTTTATTCAATTCATTCCAGCCACCTTCCTCTGCCCTTCAGTGCTTATGCAAGAAAATGGCAGACACTGGCAGACAGACAGACAGACATGGACCCACCTGCATGAACCGGTATCTTTCCAGTCTCTGCATTATAATGGGAAGAATGACTGCAAGGAGGGGAGAGAGAAAGCAAGAGTCATCTGTTTGCCATGCAATTCGAGCAACAGCGTCTCCATCCTTGGAGACAAACTGGACTTGTAGGGAAGACATAGGGACACATAGCACCTCTAATAGGGTTAAAATTTGCATCATTGTGTAGAGAGAGAGTTTCAGCCAAACATTTATAAATCACTCTGAAGTGCTCAGATGCCTGAGCGGAGGAAGCCTGCTGCAGGTCTTACTCATTCCCGGCGCTGCCATGCTGATGCGGGACACGACCACTTGTGTGATGCCCTTGATGGCTGCTTTCTGTAATGCAGAGAGGTGGCTATCATTACAATTACAACCAATTACCATCCAACTACAAGCGCTGAGAAAAACGTTTGCCCACTTATTTTACTGGTCGGATCTTAAATCGAGTTATTCAAAATTTCCAACCGTTGTCATTAATTATGCCACAAAAAGAAGGACCACATGGCAACTGAATTTTATTCCCCACAGAGTTGACCCAGGCATCTGTCACAAAGAGATCACTATCACACTATGTAAACTCCGCCCCCCGCCTACAGTTCCATTTCACAGCAGCGCCAGTACAGTTCTAACTGGCTTGGCCGAGCGCTCTGCTGCCGGCACGGCGATGGCGCTCCGCTCCGCTCACCCGGGAGTGTCCGAGCTTGTTTCCGTTCTCGTCCGTCACTGCGATACCGTTGAGGATCTCCCTAAAGCGGGGGGGGGGGGACCCACCTCATTATCCAACCGGCACCCCGTGCCAAAGCGATTACGAGCAAATGGTAGTGACCAAAAATTAGGCCGTTTAACAGAGAAGCCTGCTGTTATACTTAACCTGAAAGACTGCCGTAGTCTTGTCTTAAATCTTCTTTTAAAATTTTTAAAATCTGATAATTAATCTGATAAACATCTTAAATTTGTGTTGTGTTCATGCTGACTGAGATTATCATAATGAATAATATTATTAATTTTTTCACCTACGTGATTATTATTAATATAGCAGGGACAGCAACTCCCGATGACGGCACCCCAACCCAGTCAGCACGAACTGACAGCAAACACCCCAGGTGGGTTCAGTGCGGCCGTGCGGAGAGCGGAAGCGAGCCGCACATCTGCCCGCCACACGGAGGAGCTCTGCAAGCACGGGCCTCCCAGCAGGTCTTACGGAGCCCAGCAGGATCCACAGAATCAGCCGCAGCCTAAAAGACGAGGCTTGGAAAGATTTCCCTCTGTGCGGCGGCGCGAGGACCAGCTACCCCGGGTGACTCACACCAACAGGAGCCTCTAAAAACAGCGGACTGAGGACAGGATTACAGAACAAGCTAATGACACCCGTGTGGCAGACAGGAGATGGCTTGCTGGCTCCAGGACACGTATGCGTGCTGATGAGCCAGCCCATCCTTGTCAGAGATATA
>JAODKC010000045.1:2644812-2655487 GCA_026777985.1 Mormyrops attenuatus | reverse complement strand
CACACACACACATTTAACGAAGCCGGGAACCGGCGCGGTGTGACGCGGCTCCTCGGGCCCCAGTCCCACGAACTCACCCTGATCTCGTTGCGGCGGACCTCCACGTCGCTGACGGCTTGCCCGTGGCTGGCAGCGCACCGGGAGATGCAACAGTACTGGCAGACGGCCACCTGCTCCGCCTCGCAGTGGTACAGCCGGTACTCATCGTGCTGTGGGCAGCTCCAAGCCTTCACATCATCGGCCTCTACCAGCAGGTGGCCTGGGTTGGACGAGGGCTGCTGGAGGTGCGTCTGAACGTGGGACTGGCAGCAGGGGGCGTTGCAGCGCAGGCACACCTTCTGCGCCGGCAGCGGCGGCCCTCGTCGGCACAGGATGCACTGCAGCACTGCGGGGCTTTTTTCCACATTTAGCGCGTTAAACTTCTCCACTATGTTGGACAGTTTGTGGTTCTTCTCCAGGCTAGGCTTCTGGTTGTAGGCGTGGTTGCACTCAGGACAGCGCACCATGCTCGTGTCCTTGGCCCAGGCCTCGCTGATGCATCCGCGGCAGAAGTTGTGCTTGCATGGCAGCTGAATGGGCTCCGAGAAAACGTGCAAACAGATCGGGCAAATCAGCTCCTCTTCGAAGCAGTTTTTCCAGTTTTCAGCCATCGCAGCTCTTTCGTGAAACTTCCGGCTGGTTTTTGCATTAATTACCCCACTTTCAGTGTTCTGTATCAGGAAGAAGACGATTGAATTGTATTTATAAAAGGGAAAAAGAGACTCCTCGGCGGACTGCAAGCCTTTCCAGGTTCGTGTCAATGACACAATCCGTGTTTCAAAGCAGAAACTCAGTCCAGCGGAATTAGCTACCTTGTAAAAACTGAACACGAGACAATCGCTACCCAGCAAAATTATCTGTAGTCCATTTATGAGGAAATGTCTATAGGTTTTAGCTCTGGGATTAAAAGGAGTCCGGAGGGGGGGGGGTCAAAATGGAGAAGCTTCAGCACTATCTCATTGATATTAATTTATGTGCTTTTATGGAGACACTTTCAGCAACGTACAGTGACGAGGCGTTGCTGCTTCTCCCAGATCAAATACCAGGCGGGGATAATAACGTATCCCCCTAGCGGAGCCAAAACTGCCACGAAATGCAACTCCGGCGTCCCGATTAATCCGAGCTACATTTGTGCTGGCAAGGCACAATAAACGAAAAAAGAGAGTGATCGGGCAAGAAATGTGCAATCGGTTACAATTATTCAGAAGGATGTTACATCCAAACGGGTTACAATGTTGCGAGAGCGGCTTAGAGCGTCACACACACCGCTCCGATCCGGTAACATGAGCAATAAATTTCAGATCTTTATCGGGAGATCAGATCGCACAACAAACAATAACGATTCTGAAATTTCCAGACTGGATTTACGTCTGGCGCAGATGGGAGCAAAGAAGGAGCGTTACTTGGTGGAATCCCGTTACACAGTAAACTCGGAAATTTCCCCGGTGCGTAAGTGCGCATCAGCGATTCGCCGTCTTGCTTATATTTCTAACGACAGGGCGAAGCGGACCGGTACCGTGTAGCAGGACTGCATAGTCAGTCTTTTATTATCGTCCCATATACCATAATAGGCAGGCCGCTCCGACTGTATCCGCAGTAAATCTGATTAAGCCGGTGACAGCTTTCATCTATCGCGCAAAACAAAAAGCAGATCCTCCGCCTCCTTCTCCTCTCGGCTTTCGGTTAATCGCAGACGGACGACCTCTCCAAAGTACGCCTAGCCCTTATTAATATCCTGTATCACGTAGCAGCATCAATCGGGCTATTTTCTCCCCAGAAATAATTACATACAGTATAGCTTTTGAATATGTGACGCTGAGTCGCAATTAATAGCTAACCGATCGGATAAAAAAATCGATCTATACACAAGGCCTCTGCCGTTTCGCTGTCCCCCTCTTGTTAATTAGCTAAATATATACTTATATAATACAAAAAACCTTTACTTGAAAATAAACATTTGCTATATATTCATCGAAAGTACATAGTATTTTACGTACTGCATTATATATTAATTTATATACGCTTTCGATTCCCCTGCATCAAGGAAGTCAATCATAAAAAACGACGTATTTTTTCGTGAAGCTAGTTCATTAGGTAATCTATACACATACAAACACAAAGTGGCCGAATAATGTGGTTTAGGGTAAGTTATCGATGTTGTTTTCACGGTCTCTTTCGGAAATCTATTCCGACTATTCGCTCTTACCTCGCCAGTCTAGCTAGTTACCACAATTAGCTATCCGTCTCCATTTAACAACGCGAAATAATTCCCTACACGAAAGTGATTTACTGTTTCATCCTAAGTATAAATGCAGACATATACGTGTCCATATATAGAGTTATATGCCTTTATTCCGCAGTCAATTGCCACCAAATGTAATGTATCCAATTCTGAAGATTAACTTGTATAAAAATATTTTATACCCTTTTTGGTCTTAAAGGGGACGGCGCCGTTTCGCCCTTGTTATCGGTTGTTGTCATCAGCCATCTTGTTTTCTTCTTTAAAAGGGAAAAAACGACGTTTATGTTTATTTTCTACCTTCTTTCCTCCGTTGTCTGTTTATACAAAGTAAAAAAAAAAAAAAATGTTTGGCAAAAAACAGCTTCACCAATCCTTCGGCACGGATATTTCCCCCGGAACTGAACAGCTGTAAATCCACTGGCCTTTTTTGGTTTAGTCCAGTCCGTATGTGTTATTATTTATTATTTTTTTCCTTTTCTTTAAAGCAAGCTTTGATGAGGAGAGGAATGCAGGCACTGCTGTGCCAGTCTGAATACAGCTCGCATTTACCCCCCCACCCCCCCCCCGTGATGTCACGTGACTCGTCACCGAATTGATACATTAAACCAGAAGGAGCTGACGGCCGAGGGGGCGGGGACACAAATTAAAAGGGAAACTCGCTCCTTGCATTTGGGGGAGAATTTTTGCGAAGTAATTTGCATGGCTTTCAGGATTTCCTTTGTTCATACTAAAACTGAGAATTCCGATGCGCTGCAGTCGCTACCCTATTTTTTAGGTGCGGCGAAAATTAGTAAAAATTACTGCAATCGCATTAAGACGGATTATGCAAATTTGCATCGTTTCCATATAATTATTTGTACACAGTGTTCTGCCCTGTCCAGTCTCATAGTGTCATGCATATCGCAAGCATCCCTCTATGCATCACAAATGCAGGTTAATGCAATACAACACATTATATTCGTCTGTTTAAAAATGCCGTTCAGAATTAAAATAGTCGGACTCGTATTTATATTATCAGCAACATCAAAGTGGAACTTCATAAAAAATTACATCAATGATGTTAGAGAACTACAAAAACAAAAATATGTAAAAACACGCGAAGGTGCGCGCGCACACACACACACACACACACAAAGGTCTCGCCACACATGCCAGCAGGGCTGCCAGAAGCATTCACGGCAGCTGTGTATCATTTCTGTCTGGAGAGACATGGTCGGCCCAGAAAAGATGCTGTTTGAGCTTAAGGGGGCTTTCAGATGCCGTCCGGCACGTCGCCGCCGACCTTTTCAGGCTGGCAGGCGTCAGTAAAAGAGAAAGGTGTTTCTACAAAGGGGTTATTAAAACATCTGAGGAAGGAGTAGGAAGCGAGGGTACACTAAATTCTTAAAGAAAATGACACCTACACTCAATAATGCAGTTTGCACGAGGGGGCGGGGAGGGGTGGCTGGAAATTTAAAAGGGCAACGGCGGCACCCCAGCGGAGCCGAAGGTGCTGTGTGTCTCTTATTCTTTAAATGAGAGATGGGCTGAGTCGGAAGGAGGGTAAAAGGTATGGGGCAGAGTTCGTAAATAAGAAACCAAATTTACTGCTTTCATAAAAGTTGAAATAGCTCCTTCTGAGGAGCTTGATGAACAAAAAGCATTCCTACATTTCCACAACACAAACTCAGCAGATTTACACGCATGCATACATACACGCCGCACAGTGGGCGCTGGTACTGTCTGATCCTGTTTGATCGGTGCTGAATTACTGACAGGTCATATACTGCCCCATCAGCAGTCTGACAGAACACACCCTGACCGTCGCATTGACCCCCACATTTTTTTTTTTTTTGGTGGGGGGATATGCCAAAGAAAAGACACATCAAGCTCACGAGCTGAAATCAACGATGTGTTCAAGATATTATTATTTTGGCTGTCATGAGGCGACAGAGTACAACACCCCCCCGCACATAGCCCCTGGTTTGAACACCATAACCAGTACTTACAAACATTACACTCAGGCTGTATCTATACAAATACCCCCTCCAATGTACACGAAAACAAAGTGTTCTGAGCATTGTCTCTTTGTTTTAAACTCAACCCAAATAAAGCAAAGTAAATAAATCCTGAAAACGGCTTCTGGTGATCCTTAACCCAGCCCAAACACCCCCAACCAGGCAGACATTCTCCCGATCCCCTGCGAGCATAGCCCGCTCCCGTTCGCCCCATCAGAATTGTAATTAAGATCCGGGCAACTGCCGCTATTCCCAGGCTGGTAAGGCAGGGAGGCCGGCTCTCAGTGACCCCTTTACCCCGAGAGGGCTTGGGTTAAAGAGCACAGCTGACCGCTTCTCTGGTTCCCTCCCCAGCGCTTACAGAGTATCTCCCTTCACCAAGGCCGGTTCACATGCATTTCTGTACGGCCAGAGCACTCGGCTTAAATCCACTTTCCGGGAATATTCACTCACTCAAACACATGAAATTAAGCTTCCAGCGGTTTGGATAAATAAAGGTTGACGAGAGCGGAAAAGCACTGAACACAAACTGGTAGTTAATACTAACCAGCGCGTCAGTCTCCGCTTGTAGCGACGTTGCCCCCTTTAAGGCATAATCACGACATTTTCCAGGATACAACAACTCGGTTTTTCACAATGAGCGTTATCGTTTTCCCGAGATCCATATTTTGAAGACGGTCTTCCTGCCACAAGACTATACTTGTTCAGACTGTTTTCCTCCCAAAACGACTTAACTCCATATGCGCCATTTTAACAGCCGCCTTATGAGTTCTTTGCTTCGCATAATCTTAATTGAAAATGAGGATTATACCCTTAACACATAATATCCAGGGGCTGCCAGATAGCTGGCCTGTGATGGACATGACTCACTTCCTGCATGGTTACTACACCCCCCCCCCCCGACCCCTTTCCCGAAAGGATGCGGACGGGGAAAAAGTTTAACCGGACCGCACAAAACAGGTTCCGCTAAGCGTCCGGACGTGTGTGAATTACCTGAAACACAACTAATGAACTGCAGCGTCCAGTTAATTGTAAGTGTGAAATGAAACGTAGATATTACCCTTTAAGCCCTAATTTTTAATATTCGTAATTTTACATAAAAATACAAAATGAATAACATTAGAATACCACGCCCCACAAATTCCATTTTCATTTACTTAAAATCTTGATGTTTAGTGCACGTTTATTATAACAAAATAAAATTCATATACTTTCAGGAGTGCATGCACTACTGGAGTCTGAACATAGGTCTATCCCATCGCCATGCTCAACTGCACCAAAAGCCTGACCCAAGCGGCCCCAGTTAAGGGAAAGAAGGCGTCAGCTCGGCCGTCACATCGTAACACGCTGAGAAAGCAGCTGGTCTAAACCATGTCCAAACCATTAAAAACGAACAAACGTCATGTTACACTGGAAGGCAGTACCGTCATCTCGCCCACCCTCCTAATAAGCAACCAGATTCAGTCAGCAGTGGAATGCAGTAGGTCGAAAAGATTTCTTGCTTCATCAAGTCCTGTAGATTAAACACTGCCAGTGCAACATGAGATCTGGACGTCACTGCTGCATGAATTTCCGGTAGTTTTTCCGGAGAACTCTTGGAAGAGTTCTCCGGGAAATGAACCCAGATGCTCTAAAATCCTTTGACGGCCAGGCACGGTACGGGGAGTAGTGTTCTGTTGGGTTTTTATCCCAACACAGATTAATTCAGCAAGCATTTTAAATGTTTTGTCGTTTCGCATTTTTCATAAGTATAACACCAGAATCAACCTTTCGAAGGCTGCTGTGTTTTAAACAGCTTGGGGTTCAATCAGCACGGTAGCACATCACCAGAACTGGGGGGTTCGGCCGTATTAACAGTGCATGGTGCATGGTGAGCAAACCCATAAGACTGGGTTTGTGTGTGGCGTCTGCTGCTTCCCAAACCGCTCATGTGTTGGGGGGGGGGGTGGGGTTGCAGTAACCATGATGTGAATTTTGCTGTGGGTGCGGGCAATGATGTCACATCGCGGGAGAGCAATACTCCGAGGATACTGGAATGTTCCGGTGGGTCTGTTGCTACTGTTCAGACCTGGGGCTATCCGGCGGTAAAGCCATGGAGATTGGAAGCAGGGGCGCGTGGGGGACCAGACGGTTGGATTTGATTGGCCTGTCAGCACCAACCAAAACTGCAGGTCAGCCACAGATATAAAGGCACAGAAGAAGCAGTAGTGCGATCATGCACATATTCATACCACCAGGAATCTTCACTGGCTCGCAGTTCGAGGAAACCAAGCAGGTTTTTTTATTGAATATACCACGTTAAAGGCAACCCACACCTCGTTCCCACCGCAGCCCACCAGACCTGAAGTGCTGCAGGCTTCATAAGCACGCCTGCGGAGAAGCCAAATTGACCAATCAGGCAGGCCGAGCTAAAAAGCTTGCTCATGGACCACTTGAAGAGCCACTGGGGCTGCGGGTGGGCGTCACCCAAGAATCCCATGGCAACCGTCGGCGGCCCACCGCGCAGCTGGCGGGACTGGCACGACCTGCGGAAAGACGGGCAGAGGAACACCTGGGGTGACATTTTAAAAGGAAAGAAAGAAGAAAAAAAAAAAAAAAAAAACACAGATAGACAGAAAGCTCAGCTCCCACTAAGGACCATGCCATAGACGTCAGATGAGGAGATAAAACCGCAGCCCAGGGGCAAGGGGGTGCTGACCTGTCTGGGGTGACGTTCAGATGAACTGGGGCAGGCTTTTCCAGGCAGAGAGATGGTAGCGATGATTGGAGGCGGGTTTACACCATGAAATGTGTCCCTCTGCGGAACCCCGGTGGAGACCCTCATGCCACTCTCGAACCTTCAGTAGTAAGTAAGGACATGTGTGAAAGGACCGCCATTTAATGTCACACAATGATCAGCCAGACAAAAGACCCCAATGCCCCTTACGAGTCTCGTTTTCCTAAAAACCATAAAAATATTATTTCTCACAAATAAAAAGTGTTAGATTAAAAGGTAACACGTGCTTTTATTCAAAGTGACTTTTTTTTAAATGAGAAAGCAGTGGCACAGAGGCCCAATGGCAACATCACTCTGCTGGCGCAAGGCTTTGAACCAGCAACCTTCTGAATACAGGCACAGCAAGCTAACTGTCCGAGTCATATGGCACCTCGTATAAGCCATATCCTGTCATCTCCATAGGACGGTCCCAGTGTCCCATTCCGCAGATTGTAGGCCAAGCCTGATGCAAGACCCAGGTCAGGAGCAGGTCCTGCCAGAAGCCAGCTGTTCCCAAACATGTCAGCGTGAATCGGGAAGGCCTCTCATTCCAGCAGCAGTCAGCTAAAGCATCAGCTGTCTCCTGCTTGACCTGCTGCCTAAAATTCAGGTCAGGTTGGGAAGCATACGCCGATGCAGCGTGTTGCCGCACCCACCCACACAGTGAAACACCTCAGGATCCCGGCCGGCGATCCCCCAGGTAGATACACGGCCCAGTCCCACCCTCCGGAAATGGCCATCCATCTGCCGCAGCCAGGTGTTACGTGGGCGTCCCCTTGGCCTGGTCCAGCCGCTTGGGTCCTCAGCAATGAGGATCCTGTGAGCCGGATCACCCTCAGGGAAACACACCACATGGCCGTAGTGCCGTAACTGATGCTCCCTCACAATGTAGGCAACGTGCCTCATTCGGGACTCCTCTAACAACCGCTCATTCGACACAAAGTCACACCAGCGGTACCCAAGGATTCTCCGAAGAGACACAGTACCGAAGGAGTCCAGTCTTCGTCTCAGCCTAAAATTCACACACCCTAAAATACTGAATCCCTGTGATTTTTTTTTTTTTTTTTAGATGAACAGGGTAAAATAAATCATAAAAAGGCAAATAACGACTCCCAAACTCGCCGAAAGCACTTTGCACATTAAGATGATCTTTTTACAGTGCTGGAACAAAGTAGCACACATCAGTCCATGCTGGGGCGTAAGCATCAGCGAAATGGACCCTTGCTGCAGGGGGGGACCTGGGGGGTTGTGTTGCACTACTTCCTTTCTGCAGGCCACCTTGACGGATTTGAGCTTCTGGGCCCATCCTATGGTCACCTGGAGCTCCAGTTCACTGGACAGTCAGGGTTATGCTAAGTTCACACTACACGATTTTAGCCCCAATATATTGCTTGATTACAGTTTTTGGAGATGGCCGACAAAACCCTCAGATTGGAGGCAAATCGGTGCTCAATCTGTGCTTCATCGCTTTGTGTTCAGATGTGACCCAACGGAGTCGCCAATGCATCGCTGGCACCCATCAAATATCTAGCATCCTAAATATCTGGACCTATCAGCGACGCCAAATCCTGCAGGTGTAAAAGGTGCTGTGACTGGCAATGAGCATGACGACAAGCTACAGTCAATGGGTGCGTTCGACTTCGGCAGGTCTGTCTGCAGCCGGCGTGACGTGAAGCGAGATCTGCCAGCGGCTACAGGGGTGGAGTATAAACTGACTGCAGCCAAGACGGACAACTTCTACTCCTCGTAGTGCGAGATCTGACTGCAATGGCAGCACTGCCAGAAGAGTGTAGATAAATCTATACAAATATCACCTGCATGCACATTACTTCTTTTACAATAACCAACTCCTGATCCAAACTTAGCAGTGGAAAAAAATAAACTATTGTGTATAGTGGCCCTGTGTAAAAAGATAGCTGCCAGGAAAAAGATCAAATACACGTACAGTGATCCCCGCTATATCGCGGATCAGCTATCGTGCTCCCGCTATATCGCGCATCATTCCCAGATGCGTCACAGTTCTCTGCATATCGCGTACCTTGCTTGTGGTCCGAGTGTTTTCGTTTTGTTTTAAGCCATTCAATGGCCCCCAAGCATCCTGCATCTTCTAAGCCTTCTGGTAGTAATGGGCCTAAGCGCCAGAGGAAGACCTTAACCATTCGGGAGAAGGTAAAACTCCTGGATGTGTTTCGGGAAGGAAAGCGTTACGCGGACGTCGCTCGCCATTATGGCTTGAATGAATCGACGGTACGATACATCAAGAAGGATAAAAAGAATATAAGAGCCATGGCATCACTTTCCTTTAGTCAAACAGGAAAGAGGGAAACTCCACGGAATAAAGCCATCGTTAAAATGGAATCACATACATATTAGGTAGGTAGGTAGGTAAACTTTTATTTATCCCTCGGGATGGTTCCTCCGGGAAATTCAGTAGTAATAATAATAATAATAAATAATAATAATAATAATAATAATAATAATAATAATAATAATGTTACTCATATCCTTAGCCCTACATCCACATATCATATGTGTTGTTTTAATAAGTTTACATGTGTTTAAAGTGTGCGGGAGGGATATTTTAAGGCTTAAATTATAAAAAAAAAAAAAATATTTATATGGTCTTTCAATATCGTGGATTTTCACCTATCGCTGATGGGTCTGGAACGCATCTTCCGCGATAGGCGGGGGATCACTGTATTTCAAGGATTCAAAGTTTTTATTGTCATGTACTGAGTACAATGCAATTGTTACTTGAATGCCTTAGACGATTAAACAAGTAAAGCAGCGCAACATTACAGTAACTAACAATAAACAAACCGCTAACTTCCGTGTACTATTAGAGCATTTATGTCATTTATTTAAACTTTATTTAACAGGTAAATTAACTGAAAACCAGTTCTCACTGCTTTACGTGATATTCGGGAGAAATAGCAGATAACGCATCGGAACTTCCTGCGATACAAACATCATGCGTGTAACTAAACTCTTCAGCCAATAAGGGCAAAGTTGTGTCGTCACGGAGGCGGTTCCAGTTTATGCAGCCGGCTGAGAGGTGCTGCACGATCTGTCTTAAGTCGTCTTGCTCTCGCGTGGTTTTTGTACCATGTGACATGGTGAAGCGTGGTGACGTTTTGCAGCGCCGGTTTAAGTCGGACAAAAAAAATCTAACCATGATGCATTGCGTCAGGACCAGAATGTATTGCTTTAAGCCAGCGCTGTAAGCGGCTGCATGAAGGGTAAGTAAAAAAAGGGAGGAGTTAAAAAAATGTAAACACTTCAACTTGTTCAGAAACTGTTCTTTGCGCGCGTGTGTGTGTATATATATATATATATATATATATATAGTGTAGGTAAGTGATTCCGTTTCCTGAAGGTTCCTGAAACACACGCACAGCCGTGGAAAAAAAGACCACAGCACAATTTTTTGTTTCACTCTCATTTTATGGGTAAGCTGCAGCCTGGTTCGTCCCTGCTTTTCACTAATGAAAGGCTTCTTCCTTGATTTATGGGACTTCAGTATATATACACACTATATTGCCAAAAGTATGGGGACACGCGCATCAACTTTAATGACATCCCATTCTTAATACATAGGCTTTAATATGGAGTTGGCCCACCCTTTGCAGCTACAACAGCTTC
>JAODKC010000045.1:2631165-2644712 GCA_026777985.1 Mormyrops attenuatus | reverse complement strand
ATACAGCCGTCTCTATGGAAGTGATTAAAATACCTGAATTCAATGATTTGGAGGGGTGTCCCAATACTTTTGGCAATTTAGTGCACACACACACACACACAGGATAATTTGCTCTGTGTTTGTAAATGTTGAGCATTTGCGTTGTCATTTGATAGAAGTGTTTTAACAATTCGTAGCACGTTGACACTAGAACTGTCATTTTCCAGTGTCATTCACACATGTGATTTCATGACAAAACATAGTTTAGGGTCCAGACAGACTCATCAGCGAATCCTCCTGGTTAAAGACCTTGTAAGACGTAGTGTAAGACCCCCTGTCACTGATCAGTCATGTAGTGTGTAAAACACGACTTCAAGACTCCCGATCACAAGACAAGTTGTGTAGCATGAACAGCACTGCGATCTGGCGATTTTAAAAGTCGTGCAGTGTGAATTTAGTATTAGCATTGCAGATAACAGGGTGGCAAGTTGTGGGGCCAGGGCTAACCTCTCGTTGCCATGGTGACGGCTGCAGCCATCTCTGTCCCTTGGGGGGGGGGGGGGGTGGGTGGCAAAATTCCACAAAGGCTCCCATCGAGTTTGTGTCCAGAACAAGGGCCCCCTGTCACTGGGCCACGGCTCGCGTTTCTCAGACAAGAGGACGAAGCGGAGGCAGTGTCACACAGGGGCCCCGTGGGTTTGGCTGTGGCGCCGGACAGCGACCCGGTCTGGGTACAGAGACACCTTCTGTGAGGGGGGGGCCCTCCCTCCCTACACACCTTCCAGCTGGAGGATGAAGAGGCAGCAGTTTCCAGGCAAAAGTCCAA
The DNA here is from genome assembly GCA_026777985.1 of Mormyrops attenuatus. NCBI lineage: Eukaryota > Metazoa > Chordata > Actinopteri > Osteoglossiformes > Mormyridae > Mormyrops > Mormyrops attenuatus. The sequence goes on along the minus strand of JAODKC010000045.1, from coordinate 2,643,907 downwards.
TGGCCGGTCCAGCAATGGCTCATAGCTAAATTATACAAGCATAAAAATGACAGACCGGGTCATGATCCACTCACACGATTCCAAAACAAGCAACCAGCAACTGCTCAGAAAAAACAAACAAAATAACCTCAAACAAACCTTATACTAACCATCAATCCACATGATCAGTACGAAACACAAACACGTTTTAAAAACCATATTTGGTCGAGTCCAGCACTGCTGTGGTCAAACCCCTCTTGAGTTTGTGCCAGACATTATCCTACAGGGTCTTTTAATCGCACAGCGAACAGAACTTTGTCTTAAAGCAGAATTTCTCCCACTGACAAAGACAAATCCTTCGCTCTAACCTTTATGGAGATGTGCTCCCAGGGATTGTGCGAACCTGCCAGGTTCCACCTCATCTACATCCCGGGCAGGAATGAGGAGAAGGGATTTTTATTAATTAATTAATTAGAGTATGTGGGATTCCCCTTCAAAGTCAGTTCTGGGAAGAGAAGATAGCAAAGACAAGGCAGGCAGGCCAGGGCTTCACGCAGAACATGGGAAATTAGCGAGCAGCCTCCCAGCCCTGATGAGACGAGCCACAGACAAAACTTTCTGGTACAAAAGGCCCTTTCTTCATTGACATCTGCCGGAAATGACCTTCACACCAGCACAGGGAGCAGCACGAAGCCAACAAATCTTTAATTGTAGCCGTTTACATTTATTATCCGTGTATATTACGGGTGTGTTGTCAAAAATACGGCACTGTTTTTGTGCACTTGGACACCAGGTGGCGTAATACTTAAGGAACCTTATTCACAGACCTCAGAATGACAGCCAGCTGTTATATGAGCTGCAGCGGGGGCGGACGTCTCACTAGGGGCCATCCTAAGTTTTGCTTCATCACAACCTGGGATTTGTGCAAATTCACATGACCTGGGGTGTCAGGGGTCAGTCAGGAGCCAATTAAAATGCACCCTAAATCTCCCGAGGACCCCGAGATGCATTAGAAGTAAACACCAAGGTAACCAGGTGAATTTAGGAGTCTGGAGAGCCCCAATAAGGTGTCATGTGACAAGGGCAGCCGGCCGTGCCTGAAGGTCATGGACACCCGGAGCAACGGTCGCAGTCAATCAGGGGTGACCCAGCCAGGGAGCAACGAGGTTCCGGTCCGGAAAGGGACGCATTGGGCTGGAATTTGGGCCACTCCCCCGACCAAGCCTGGCCCAGGGCCAACTATGTCACAGGGTAACGAGAGGGCAGGCTGGGGCCCATTCATCAAACAAGCTCCCAAGAGCTGCTCCAACTTGTGTCTCGGTGTTGGCCACGCCCACTAGTAAAGAACATGAAGCTTCCCCTGCAACATCGCTCGGGGGTGGGGGGCAGGGTGGGGTCCTCAGGGGCTGTGCTTTCTGCACATTGATGTCACCATACTTTCCGTAAAAAGGCAGAAGAGGGGTGTTTCGCACTCTGGGGGCCTGTGTGACTCTTAACCTCCCTCAGTGACAACCTAACTTACTTATTTTGCCTCTTAGCAGCGTGCCAGGAACTTGGGGCAGTACTCAGAGTGAGAGTATGATGGTATAAAGAGACTGTAATGTGAAAACTTCATAACTAAAAAAAATGTTAGTTAACAGTTAAAACAAAGATGCTTACGATAAGCATTAAAAACTAAAAAGATAAAGACTCTGGCTTGACTAAAAACCTCTTTTGAAGAGTCAGTAAAATTGTCACTATTTTACAGAGTTAACGTTGCCTAAGGGAGTTAAAAGAAGGACAGTACAATTAAAAGCATCTAACAGTTAAAGGTGTTTAACTGGGGGGGGGGGGGGCAGACCCCAAGGCAACCGCGGACATCTGGGGTGACAGTAACACAACGGGACACCATCCAGGATGAGAAAGTACAGAGACCCTGACCAACACTCGACCCCCCGGCCCCCAGCCTCATGACATGCAAGTCCATATTCATGTTCTTTATTTATTTATTTATTTATTTAACCAGGTTAGTCCCATTGAGATCACAGATCTCTTTTGCAAGGGAGACCTGGCCAAGGTAGCAGCCACACAGTGTCAGTGAAGAGTGTTACATAATATTACATAAAAACACACTCAAACCACACATTTGCATACAGACAGCCTGGTCTCCAGAGTTTTTACCAGAGTTTTAAATTCCTTCTGCTCCATACAACCAAAAATTTGCGACCCCGTTGCCAACCAGGTGACTCAAGTTACATTACCCGTCATGTGACAATCCCATCCACTATAATAATGTGAAACATGCACTGATAATTCACACTATAATCCCAATCGCCACTCATGGTAACCATATGTTGATTATAGTGCGTTAAATAAGCAAAGTGACTTGACCTAAATCTTCCATTTCCAGGGCTGGTCTCCGCCGGCCTGGACCTCAACCGGCACGTTGACAGAGAGGTGGGATGGGGGAGGAAAAGGAGCCACAAAAAGCTGCCGGTTTCAGGTTTGCTGCTCAGTTTGGTACCCGGCTCCAGTGCCAGTCCTACTATATCCGCCATGACAGCAATCCACAGGAACACTGACTCACTGTGTGAGGCACAGCTAAATATTTAAAATAAAAAAAAACACCGTTCATCTAGATGAGCATCTAAACTTGGATTTTAAGAGTAACTGAATGTACCATATTAATTTAATCTGCCCCTGAACTGGTTGTTTACTCCTTATCAGAGCAACCCCTCCGCCCTCACCACGGCTCCCACTTTAGCGTCCTGCCAAACCATTTTGGTCCAAACCAGCATTCTGGGGTACAGTGTTTATAGTGGACATGACCTTTAATACTTTTGCGGGTAGGATTTACATGGGGGCTTATTGGGACTTCAGAAAGCATTTTATATGCCCAAGGGAGGGGCTGCTCAGTAGCAGTTAGACCTCAGTACTCTGAAGCGCATGGCAAGGGTCGGAAAGAGCAGCTGAACATTACAGCGCATTACACCAGCGTATCAGTCAGCAGTTACCGGCCCGTTCCATTTAGAGAGACGGCTGGCAGGATTTGGCCTCTAAAAAGCCACGGAAATAGGCAGAATCCCAGGGCAGCCAGAAGGTGGCACTAGAGAGCATTTTCCGAACACTACACTAACATGGCAATAATAATGCGTTAAGATTAAAACAAAACCAAAAAATTTAAAACATAAGATTAAGAAAAACATCTTTCATGTCATGACGCCAACCACAGTGTGTTGAATCCCCCCCAAAAATTGTCATTGCACAAGTCCTCTGGTAAAGAGTGTGTCTGGGGGGGGGGGGACCAATGCTGTCCCAGATAACTCCTTCAGGCTACAGCAGCACATGCCAGTTCACCTTAGCGTCCCTGCTCACCCGTGACAAGCCAAAGCAGAAGTGAAGTAATAAAAAGGCGTGTGACGCTCCCAGTGAGCAGGGCCCCCCCCGTCCCTCACTTTTCATTTCCAGAGGCGACACAGGGTGGCTTGGAGGCAAACATCTGCATTAAACCCCATAAAACACCTGGAAAAGCAGACAAAAAGACTACATATTGACCAATCCAGATTGCAATAAGATCCGAAGAACTCCCTGGGGAATATGCCATCGATCTGGGATGTACAGGTAAATACCAAAATGCTAGGGTTAGGGTGGACACGCCCCTGTCTGTCCACAGCGCGGCTTCTGACCAATCCGGCGCTCCCTTCCGCCACAGGAACCAATTCAGCATTCAGCAGCCAATTAAACGCTTTAAAGCCCTTGTTACGCAGGTTCCCAGGCCGCCGTTATTGCATAAGTCCTTCAGCAGTCCAGGAGCGCGCCCACGGCACTCAGTGTTTATGGGCAACCGGCGGGGGCGGGCGGGGGGGCAGACGCCATGGCAACCGCTGACACTTGACAGTAAAAGCGCCTAAAAATAGCAGGCACAGGGCTGTAAAACACACAAGAGGAGGGAAAAAAAAAAAGTTTGTTCCAACTGAAATGTCTGACACCTCCCAGATTGACCCTCCATCTTACACCCATCTCTCTCCATCAGCCGCTCCAAGCCTACATCACATTACTCTGTACCTTAAATGCTTAATTAAAAAAGTTCCAAGAGTGCGAAGCATTATGAGGCAGGTAGCTAGGCCTGAACAGTAAGCTATTCAACTTTATTGGTCAGATGGTAGGACCACATGATTCTGCCTGCCCAATCGGCACACAGCCTACACGGGGTCCTGAGGGGACAGGCTGAGCTCATGGTGTATGCCTGGTCCCTCTCCATGGGGCTTTGCGGAGCCCATCTGCTTTGATTTGGGGGCGGGGGCCTGGTCACATGGTCACCTGGGAGTTCTCATACAGGAAGACTTGTCCTGTTTGCAAACTAACAAAACAAAGAGAAACGAGAAACAGGCCCAGCTGGAGGAGATGCTCGTCCTCTTGGCCTCCCCCCCCCCCCCCAATGCTGGAGACTATGGGGGGGTCACCTGCCTTCTCTCCGCACTTGGGTACGCAGTCTCCGTGGGTATGCCCACAGAAATTGTATCAGCTCCAGACCTAATTAAACCTGCGAAGTCAAGTTTGTACAGGACTAATCAGTTCTGTGCCTGGCAGCCACATTTTTTTAAGCAAAAGAGCAGCTTGGGGAGGATTTTGCAAAGCAGCATGGAGTCACAGTGGACTGGGGAGTTTGGTTGGTCACACGCACCATGAAGGAGGCTGGCGAAGCCTGATCATCAGTGGATGTCAAGGCCAGATGCAGCCTGCAGGCCGCAGCCGCATGCGCACATGTGTGTGTGTGTGTGAATGAGCATGCCGCGAGGCCGCAATGTCCTTCTCCCCCCGCGCGTCACACTCCTAATGCGATACGAACAGGGTGCAGCCTGGATCGATAACGTTACTGCATGCATCCGGGTGTCCCGCCCCCCCATGCAGTATTAGCCGCGCATCTGCACGCTGATTGACGTGCACACTCACTTTGTACCATTTCCGAAAAATCACTCGGACCTTTTTACTCAGCTTACATACCACACCTCTCTGGCTGGCCTCATCAATTTCACAATTCCCAACTCGCAGAGTAACTTCAATCTTTTTAATACTGCCATCCCTCATTTTGTCTACTTTTTTTGTATTCTAGCCTTTACACAATAAGATTACAGGTACTTTAAGGTGACAAGTGGACTGAAGATGTATACCGAATCCTAAAAACCGAAGGCCTTGCGACTTGCCAGGCCACCCCCTGACCCAAAAGAAAGATGTGTATACCATCCATATTCATTTCACAAAGACTGCGCACATGTACCCTCATCTAACCACTACAAAATTAAGTGGGGATCATTTCGGCCATTACTACCCACAGCTGAGTGAATAATTCTGTCAGACTGACAAACTACGAATACAATTTACTGAAGCAATCAATGTGCACAAAAGTACAACAGCTGTGGCCTTCCCAAGTCAGATCAGCATCTGCAAGTTCCACATCTTCAGCCAGGATCTGCTCTGGGCGGCCCCTTTATGACTCACCCAGCCCAAATTTGATATAGTGCCTGCAAATCCTGTGATCGTCTACATGCTGATGTAAACTAGTGCATCTGGTCTCCTCAGGGCAAGAGGCAATGCGGAACAAACAGCATCAATCATTGGCAGCGGCAATCTTCATACCAGCATGAAGCAGGGCTCAATCCATAACTGTTAAATTTATCTCCAGGGTGAGTGTCACACTACTTTAAACAATTCTGACAAACACACACACAAACCAAAAACTGTTTGGAAGCTCAAATACAACTCAAAGATGGTCGTCTGGGTGGATCTGCAGCATTATTGGAATAATGGCTTAGAAATACAATGCACACTCATTCTGCGGTCATTTAGCAGCTTCGAGGAGCTGTTTAAATGCAGGTGCCATTTGTAAAAATCTATACGACATCGAGCATTTTTCGGCTTACTGACGCCCCCTAGTGATGAAAATTCTCCATGTTACCTGTTCAAACGCTTGAAACGGCGATGAACGAAGAAATCTAAAGTAGTAATTTACTGCATGGGTTAATTATGAGTGAGATGGCAAGAAGTGAATTATTGAATTTCGCAATAAAGCTTGAATCTCATGTTTATGCATGCATAGTCGACAATGACCCGAAACATCCTATTATTTAGTATTAGCAACAAAAACGAAACGACTCGCGTTTCGTATAAATAACACAGTAACGCTACCACAACTATCTCGTCACTATAAGGCTTCTGCCAGAAAAGTAACACTGTTTCCAGCGATATACTAATAAGTGTATCTTGTTTTATTACCATCTGAAAAAGCCCCACTACAAAGCAAGGCATCAAAAAATTAGATTATACTCATAATGTTCCTCTCCACGGAAATCTTTAGTAAAAGGCGAAAGACTTATACGATATGAAGAGAAACTAGAGTTTACTGAACGCAACACGGCGCGCCTGCAGCTGCATGCACTGCGCTGAACCTCACTATTATGGCAAAGGAATCCCACTGTACCATAACTTCTGACATAAGCAAAGGCTAAGAATGTGTTACTGTCACATAATGTTTAAAACTGTCATTTAAAACAGCTAAGAAAAACCCGCCCATGCGTCCATAACTTAAACCACCAAAATGCATGATGGGAAATGTGCCAATTAACTCAAAAAGCCGCGAAATGCGCACGCGTGCTAGAAAAACGAGGAAAAGCGGCTGGTGAAACATCCATCTTCTAAAAGCTTAGCCAGTACACGGTCACGGAAGTAGCTGTAGCCTATACGGCTAGTATAATGCACGAAGCTGAGGTTCACCCTGAAGGGGATGCCAGCCGATCCACACGCCGTCAATAATGTGCCTGCTGTTACATAAAACTTCATAAAGTATCGTAGTAATTTCTTTAAGCACCAGAGTAAAAGTAATGTATTTATATATGTATATATTTCCCCTTGAAGCGACTCATCTCGTTCAGTTGAAATAAGCCGCCAAATAAACATTCTCGTTTTCGAAAGCCTACATCACGCGTTTTTGGATATACTGAAAATACTAAAGACCTATCAAATGTAGAATATATTCTTTAAACGTTAAATAACACACGTACAGCACAAAAAAAGACCCTGAGAAATAACTGCAAACCACGTTTTATTTAAACATACACCTCTCATTATTTGAACTAAATGGTGTCTTTCATTTCAACAGCATAGGAAGCCCCGCCGTAAAGCAGGGCATCAAAAAATTAGATTATACTCATAATGTTCCTCTCCACGGAAATCTTTAGTAAAAGGCGAAAGATTTATACGATATGAAGAGAAACCAGAGTTTACTGAGGAGCACTAGGAGCACACGCGACAGAATTCACTGCATTGACATTCACGATCATGGCAGTACAAATCATGCCACACTGTAAAATTTACATGTTAATAGTGCCAGTATCAATCTGCATTAAACGCATTAAGTCCGAGAAAAACGAATAGTTTTGCTACATTGTTTCTAATAAAATACATAACAGGAGGTGCACACGATGCAAGTGCTGTCGGGAAATTCATAAACGTCACAAATTAAACCACGCCCACCGACTGGGGAAACCGCTCTGCTCACGTGTTTACATGAGTAAAAACCCGGCAGTGTCACCTTTAACGAAAAGTAACAGGAAAATGTTAGTCATGTGATTAATCCTCACCCCAAACACCGAAAAAACAATGAGTGGTCCACTTACTTTTCTACCCCATTGTATTTAGAATTCAATACAAAATATGTGCCAACTTTAAAACTTTACACTCTTCCAGTCCCGCTGAACTGCACACGTAAGTTAACATAGCTTTCTCATGGAGAGATCCAGTTTATTGTATAGCATGTTAGTAGCGTTTTAACATTAGATGCATTACAAAAACCATGCTTAAAATTTAGATTTACTCATTTTCCTTACCACCAAAAGAGAAATTTAAAATAAAACCATATGGTTCAACGTAGGGTTACAAGAATGATCCCTGGTCTTAGAGGAATGTCTTATGAGGAGAGGTTAGCAGAGCTGAATCTGTTCAGCCTCAAGCAAAGGAGACTAAGGGGGGGACATGATCCAGGTATATAAGATTCTAACCGGTCTGGGTGCTGTTCAACAAAACAGTTGCTTTAATATTAGTTTAAATACTAGAACTCGTGGCCATAGGTGGAAATTAGCAGGAGACCATTTTAAAATGGATTTGAGGAAGCATTTCTTTACACAGCGTGTAGTTAGAGTATGGAATTGTCTCCCTGTTAGTGTAGTACAGGCTAAAACCCTGGGTTCCTTTAAATGAGAGCTAGAAAAGTAGTTGAGTTCTTCCCAAAAGAACTTGATGGGCCAAATGGCCCAGTCCCGTTTCTTATGTTCTTAACACGGCCTGTTTATATCAAATGTGGTGGTTCTCAACCCAGTTCTCCGGGGATCCTGCACAGTATGTTTTTGTTGTCTCGCAGCTCCCCATATACCTATATTATTTTTAAAGAGTATTATGGGTTATTAGTTGGCACAGCCGTAGTAAAACCTAGAACTAAAACAAGATCATTACGGGGTCCGAAAACTAAAACTTAACTAAAAGTATTAACTCAAAAAAACAGTAATTCTTATTTTTCACCAGCATAGGAAGCCCCGCCGTAAGGCAGGGCATCAAAAAATTAGATTATACTCATAATGTTCCTCTCCACGGAAATCTTTAGTAAAAGGCGAAAGATTTATACGATATGAAGGGAAACCAGAGTTTACTAAAGAATATCCGGGAGCAGACGCGACCATTTTCACCGCGCTGACATTCGCGATTATGGGAATAAAATCATGCCACCGTATGAAGTTTACGCTGGAACTGACAGAGGCACAATCCATTAAAAAAGGTTAAAAACCTGGAGTCCAATAAAACCCCAAATTTTTGCTACATGGTTTCTAATAAAAATACTTAAGGTGAGATGCGAGCAATAGAAGAGCTGTCGGGAGATTCCTGCACGTCACAATTTAAACCACGCCCACCAACTGTGGAACCAGCGCGCTGTTCATGTATTTACACTAGCAATATAAAAAAATAAAAAAGAATAGAAAGCCTTTATTGTCATTATACTGGAGCACAGATGCTACTTGTACAACGATATTGCAGTGGCTACTTCTAAAGTGTAGACATATACAGACATTACGTTTGCAATACAAAACAGCTTTCTGCAATATACAGTAGTACAACAAAGTAGATACAATACTTAACACTGTTAATGTATTATACATGTTAGTATATTAGTATAGTATTATAAAAAATTATTGCATATTATCTGTCCTTATGGGGAGGTGGTGTGTGTGTTGTATATGTGTGTTCAGTGCAGTGATGGCTTGTGGGAAAAAACTGTCTCTGAGCCTATTTGTGAGGCACCGGGATGCATAAATGTCCTTTAGTGAGGGGAAGGGGCAGCAGATGATTTTCTGAGTTTCACCATTAACTTAGTGAGGTATAAAGGAAAAAGATCCATCCGTCAGTGGTATTGGGCTCATGTGATTAGTCCGCAACCAACCTCCCCCCAAAAGAATACATACAACATGTGCTGCACTCGCTTTACTACCCCCAGTTAAGGTTCAATACAAAATATGTGCCATCCTTAAAACCCACTAAATGTACACATAAGGTAATCTCTCAGCGAGGAAGCTATTAACTGGTTAATGAAAGCACGTCCATAGTAAAAACCTGCCTATTCAGATTATTCTTTGGATAACGTATGAAGAGCGGACCGTAATCACGAGGACACCAGCGAGTTAAACAATAGTGAATGAATGCAATTATCCGTATCACGTTACTAGTGATTTCAGAACGCAACCCGGTCTCACTATACAGCTTCGTGAAAACTACTCAATAGCACATTAACAATGATTATTCCAAATTCTACTTTGAAGTGTTTCGATAGCACACAAAAATCTGATTATTTTGATTGAATTAAACAAATTCTATTATTAAACCGTAAAAGAAGCCCCGCCGTAAAGCAGGGCATCAAAAAATTAGATTATACTCATAATGTTCCTCTCCACGGAAATCTTTAGTAAAAGGCGAAAGATTTATACGATATGAAGGGAAACCAGAGTTTACTGAAGAAAGTGCGGGAGCAAACGCGACCATTTTCATTGCGCTGACACGCCCGATTAGGGAATGGAAAATTGCTTCGCCTGAATTTGAGTTCGAATGACTGATGACCTGTTTAATCATAAAATCAGGCAAATATGCAGCAAACTGCATTCTTTTGAAAATATATTTATATTTGTTTGTGTCCGTTTTTAACAGAAATGTATTATGGGAAACATTCCTGTAAACCACGCCCATTGACAGGACCTACAAGCTACGTTTCTCGGTTAATTTAAACCAACAGTCTCACAAGAAAATGTTACGCCAGGAGATTTCAAAACGATACATCTGTTTAATATGTCATTTTAAGTCTAATTTAGATTTTGCAGATGACCGGGGGTCCCCTTGTACATTTTGCTGCCGACTGGCCCTCATTAGCTCGTACAAGACACCACTGCCCATGCGCAGCCCGCACTTACTTACACCCCCCTCCACCGTAGACAAAATAGATTCACACACATTACCAAATAACACATCAGGGCCCTTTTACAACGAAACCCGCACTGTCTCCAGAATTACTAACATGTTCCCAAAATGCTCATCTTCTAGTGATGTTCTGTTTGCTAAAATTTCGTGCACCAAGCTCGCAGAAATTACATTTATATCGATAATACACAAACCGCTTCACTGATAATTTGTTTGTAGCCTACTAAATGTATTATCCATAAAAGATAGCATGTGACACAGTGCTCAAGGGGAAACGTCTGTATTTTCAGAAGCTGCGGCAGACACCAGCTGTTTCACCCTTTGAAAATATTTATTGTTAAATCAAGAAACAGTCCAGGGAATGCGTTTTTCTATGCACGAATTGCAGCTAACTCGACTCGGACTCATTTGGAGATATTAACATGAATTTCTCCAAATAAACTGGCAAAGCCATTTTTTAACATTTACCAAAGTTTTTTTTTTAAAAAATGTACTGCAACAAAATAACACTGTAAAACTGTCGGCCTGCCAAAACTATATGAACTTTAAAGACCTTTTTATCTTGGGTATTAGCCAACAATTCAAAACGAAAATATGTGGCAACAACCTACCATGATATACATACATGCATGATCATACCCAGAAACACCAAGACATAACTAAACAGTGAAAACGTGGGCAAAAAGTTATTACCCATAATAGCCCCTATTCACGGAAAACGATTTAAAGCACGCCCGACGGCATTCAATGTACTACGGGAGTTGGATATGCAATGAAGTCGTTTTGTAACACTTCATCCACAAACCAGTATGCCAACCAGCTCTCCGCGTTCTATAGCAAGTTTATGCGAATACTTCTGTAGTCGACTTTCTTTGCGCAACAATGAAAATGGGGTCAACATAATGGATGCCTTTTCCTTTAAGTAACTCATATTGTTCATTATAAAGAATGGAAGCGATTGCATTGGCTGCATGCAGAAAGAGTGTTCTGTGTGTAACTATATATATCGCAAACATTTTCCCCCTCATGTGCGTACACTCTCTCTACTTAGGTAAAGCTCCAATATTATCACAATACTCAGTGGAGGTTTAAATATACTTCTCAAATGTAACCATTTTCGTAATTAAATAATTTAATGTTAAACGAAATAAGCGACCTCATTAGAAAACAAAAATCTAAGTCAAAGAACATTGTAATGCGAAAATAAGTATTAGTGGATACATGTTCGCAATAAAGCCGCACAATCCTAGTAATTTCTGCTTTTTTCACCAGCATAGGAAGCCCCGCCGTGAAGCAGGGCATCAAAAAATTAGATTATACTCATAATGTTCCTCTCCACGGAAATCTTTAGTAAAAGGCGAAAGATTTATACGATATGAAGAGAAACCAGAGTTTACTGACGAACAAGGGGAATGAATTCGACAGCATTCATTGGACTACCATTCCTGATTGGGGTTAACTAAGCCACTATCATAATTTGAATCTGGTAAACTAGTAAAACACCGAATATACAACATGGAAACACAATGCAATAGTACACTTTAATAATTTGATAGTAAACCTTAAATAAAACGTTCCGCTGACAAAAGCTCAAGGAGACATAATGCATGATGGGAAATTTATGCAAAGTGCATATTGCCGGTAAAGACTTGGTGAGTAAGTAATTCTGAACTGACTTACTTTATAAAAGGAAATTTTGAAAAAGGGAAATAAATGGATTTTACACATAAAACTGAAACAAGGGAGGAGATTGGCTGCCTTAATCTCCGCGATACCACAGACCTTATTCAGCACCGGACCCAAGAAGCACCGCAGACACGCCAATCGGCCAGAAAAACACAACAAGACCGTGTAATATACTGTACTCTTATACTGCTGTGTCAAAGTACATATAAAACAGTCTCGCTTCACTACATTTAATTTTATTTAGCACACAGCCACGTAAAGCGAGACATATAGTACAATACAGACATAAACGAGGTCTGCAACCAAAAAACAGCACAGGATTTTTTGACTGTTTCTTATAGATTTTTACTCACTGAAACCGGGAAAAATATTTTAAACTAAAGTTTCTTGCAAAACTTTATAGTTTAATTAAGCATAAAATTTCCCTTTTAAAACTGAAATTTGGTACCCTATTCTTGAGTCAAAAAAAAACATATCCAATAATGATTTCTTACATCAATTTAATATTTCTAAGAGCAAGACTCAAGAGAAATACAAATAGAAAATGCGAGAAATTGAGGGGGGTCAGTGGGGGGGGGGGTACGTTGGG
>JAODKC010000045.1:2617288-2627971 GCA_026777985.1 Mormyrops attenuatus | reverse complement strand
GGGATCTTGATTTAATTAGCGACTGGGCTGATATCTGGCAGATGAAATTTAACATAGATAAATGTAAGGTAATCCATACAGGGAGCAGAAATATGAAGTACAGTATTTTATGGGTTTCGCTGAAATAAAGGTAGCTGATTATGAGAAAGACCTTGTGTGTATGTTGTCCATGTCCCACTCTCGCCAGTGTGGGGAAGCAATTAAAAAGGCTAATAGGATGTTGGGTTAAACTCTACACACCTAGAGGTGCAAGTCAAAGGAGGTGATACTACGATTATACAATTCCTTGGTAAGACCCCACCTACAATATTGTATGCAGGTTTGGTCACCATACCTTAAGAAGGACATTGCTGCCTTGGAAAGGGTGCAACGTAGGGCTACAAGAATGATTCCTCATCTAAGAGGAACGTCTTATGAGGAGAGATTGCTCGAGGTTGAACAGATTCAGCTCAGCTAAAGAAGACTAAGGGGGGCATGATGCAGGTATATAAGATTCTAACAGGTCTGGGTGATGTTCAGCTAAATGGCTACTTCAATATTAGTTTAAATACTAGAACTCGTGGCCATAGGTGGAAACTAGCAGGAGACCATTTTAGAATGGATTTGAGAAAGCACTACATGTGTAGTTAGAGTATGGAATAGTCTTCCTGCTAGTGTAGTACAAGCTGAAACCCTGGGGTCCTTTAAATCAGAGCTGGATAAGATTTTAACAACTCTGAGCTATTAATTGAATTCTCCCCAAAACGAGCCTAATGGGCCGAATGGCGTCCTCTCGTTTGTAAGTTTCTTATGTTCTTAACAGGGCCTGTTTACATGAAATGTTCCCATAATGCCATTAAGGTTAGTAAGGCTCCCACGGAGCAGACCTATCAGCAAGTGTCGAAGCCCAGATTATCAGGAAACAACTGTTCACCATCACCCTAGAATGTGTTTACATCACACATTTAACGTCGTAATACTATATTCTATCAAAATGTAATTGTGGCCTAGATCCTCAGCAAAAAAGGGCTGTTTTTGGGAAATGATTAGGTACGCCATGCTGTGCAGGCCTAGGGCTCGCTGCTGGACGCGGGGTATCCTGTCTGTACAGCAATCAAACGGTGTCATTTGGTCTCAGGACAGCAGATACACAAACAAGAAATGCGCTCCGTCACCTACCACCACTTCGTTTATCCACTAACTTGTGGACGCCCAGAAAACAACTCTAAGACGATTACATTTTCTATTTCCGTGGGCATGATCACCAGGAAATGTCACTGTTACTATTGCGATAATTATATAAACTTTGGTTATAGCCTTTTACACAGCCGTAACTCTCAAACACCAATTTTAGTTAATAAGATGCGCGCAGGGTGTGAGCTGACTACACCTACAAAAGCTGACATCTTATAAGCACCGTGGACGTAGATGAATAGAAATAATATATCCAACAAAGTTGTTTCTTACCTTTTTTTGTCCTCTAATCATTTCATAAGGGACACGATCCGGCTGAAGCGCCGTGAGCCGCCCGTGTGCCCAGGAAAGGTCTGCGCTCAGCCGGCGCATTCCTCATGCACCTTTCCTGTTAGTGGAAGCGCACGCTGCTGAGTGATTTTACATCAATGTACAACATTGCAAAATTGGCTGGTCCAAGTTATCAGCCTTTATTTTTTTTAAGTAGTATTTTTTATTGCCAGTGCCAGGTAGAACTTCAGTTAGGTAAAAAGGAGGAGCAGGCCAAAAAGTTCCGGTTTGAACGCCGGACCAACTCTAAAATGTGATTTCTTTAATTATTAGAGCAGCTGAAGAGAATGACGCTGCATAACGTAACAAAATAACCTCGGTCGCATTTCCTTATGATTGTTTAAGAAATCCCTGTACTTAAAGATTTTTCCCCCCCAATGCTTTAGTGTTTTAAAATATACAGGGAAGGCGGACAGTTTGAAATCCTCAGATTTTCAGATGGAAAACTTCATCCCACTCCTCCAGTAATATCCACGTTACTTGGCCTAATGCCCCGATCTTATTAGCGAATGAATGTCCTGTATACGTCAGACTTGCAGCCTTTGAGTGATTCTGTTGGTCAGTGTTTTGTTCTGTTCTCCCAAACAGCTTTCATTTGTACTTGTATTATCTACATTCTGCAGATGACGGTCCATCTCCTCCCACACGCCCAGTACAGATATGAACGTGCAGGCCCCTTTTCACGGCGGATTATTTTAATATTTTTCCACTTAATCATGAACGCGCAGAGTTCTTGAATATAATCCTGCGTAAGCACTCTTCAATGATAAGCTGGTAAAGGCAGAAAAGGACAGTGGATGCGGCCATATATCGTAACATTAATTTATATTAGCGTTTAGACTATTGCACCCAATGTCCGTGTTATTACGATTATTGTTTTTTACTAAGAAGGAAGTAAATGATAGAAGTAAATGAAATAGCGTAATTGAAATAGACCACATTAAGTGGAAAGGAGAGGATATATACTTTTATTTAGATCTATTTTTAATTCTATCGCTGTCACTAGTGAAAATTTTAATGTTCAACTTGGTTAAAGAGATCTGAGCCCACAGGAAACACATTTGATTGTTTGTTTGGACTACGTGAGCTTTTTCCTTATTACAATTACAGCGTGCGATTTTTGGATTAGTATTTCGATGGTTGAATCAGAAATGTCTCATGAGGTTAACCTGAAGCAGGATTACATACATGAAATATCCATTCGTCGTTCAGCTTATCCTGGTTGGGGGCACTGGGACACACGAAACAGGAAGTCTTAAACCATTTTTAAAAATCCGTCTTTCTATCCTAAGAATAATGGCTGTGATACCCATTTGTGCCGCATCCCCTCAGGTTCCTATGGAAACCAAGTTTAATCTGGTACTGATACTTTCCTCACACTCTGCCGTGCTGTTTGTTTTACTTTGTGTGTAGCCATAGCAACCTCACATCTGAGGTCTTTGTTGGACCTGCTCTGTGAATCGTGAGGACAAAGCAGTTTGTTCCTGTAAAGCTGAGGATTTCCAACTTCTTGCAGCGACATTTATTTAAATTGACATGTGCTATGGGATGTGGGATTTAAATGTGATAATGTATCATGGTTCATAGTTATTATATACAACAGAAAGCCTGCTTAAATGCCCAGTATCAATGTAAATTCATGAGAAAAACACATCAGACTGTGATGAAAGGAAAACACCTCACTTCTAATGACGGTTCATATTGCAGATTCACATATAAATCATTTCAGATTTCAATGAAAATGTATCTGAAAATGAATCTTCATTTTATTATGTGAAAAATCCCATATTTGTAGAACATAGGTAAGACGCCAGTTGCAGAGGTAGAATAACCAACTTCCATAAGGTGGGGCCATCAGTTCAGGAATTACGGTCCTGGCGACCTTTGCTCCGTTTCATGACAGCTGCGCGGGACAGGAGAGGCCCACGCCAGTTTTTTTCAAAGGCAATGAAATAGATGTGTATGATTATCACGTTTTTCTGCGAATGACATTCATAATTTGTTGTCATGGAAATTACATGTGGTTTGAACTGATTAGAGAGCTCTGAGCTGAACATAGACACAACAAAAGTTCACATTTCTCACGAAATAATCATAATCTTTGCCCTTGACACACATCGAATGGCCATAGACAAGTGTATGACAAAATGCTGTTAGTCTTCCTCAACTTTGCCATATTTCCTCAGCTTCCCAAAGGAATCTGTCACCTTATCTGCATTTTCATGTTAGAAAGTTAGCCTCAGGGAAATACTCAAAACTACAGCATGCAATAGTCCATTTGGACTAAGGACTGGAATATGGGTGCTTTCTGTTTGCATCTGATATAAGCCTGGACATCGTCCATTTATAAAGAACTTCCTCACCATTCTTGTTTTAAGCACCACAAAGACAGGAAAAAAAAACACAAATAAATGGTCTTGGATCCCAGAAACAGTCAGTCATTCTCGATCATAGCCAAGCTCGTTTGTCAAAGTAATTTCCACCCTATAAAGACCGAAAAGACCTAAATAAAGACAAAGATAATAAGCATAAATTCAAAACAATAAAAAAAATAAAAAATCACAGGTAATGAGGTACGGTATTATTTTTTATTGGCATTAAAATTGTAAGACAGATGGCACACTGGATAGATTTCATCATTCAGTATCAAATTGTGGAACGTGGACTGGTAAACCTGAAGCTGAAAAGCAACACTTAAAACGTTAAGTGTCTTCGGATGTCTGCGTAGATATTTTACGTCACTGCAAAACATCGGGTAGGGTTAGTTTGTAAAAATATATATTTGCAAAATTTTCCATTTTAAAACTCACAGACATTATAAAACACCTGGATCGACCCTGATTGGTTACAGGCAGTGAAGCAGACCTGGAGATGTCCACAAAGTGAGGAATGTCATTACTACACAGGTTTGTTATTTTAACCACCGCCCCCAAAACCACAATTTAAAGAGAACTTTACTGACATCCATGTGATCACATGCACACATACAGAGAACATAAAAACAGTTGAGGTTTGTGGAGGTAAGTAATGTATGAAGTCTTTCCTTCTTTCCTCAGTTCAGTCATTACCTTCAAAAAATTAAGAAAATATTTTCCTAAATCTGTATAAAACTACACACATTTAAGTCTTTAAATCATGAAATCATAACATTTTTGGCAATAGCAATCAAAATGACAACTGCACTTCAGCTCGATGACATGCTTCTGCTCAAATAGTGCAAAAAAACAAACAGAGACCAGGTGCTAGTTTTAGAGTAGGTCAAAAATGCAATGCCACCACCAACCAGTTGGTTGGTTGTACTTGGGCAAAAATGCCTGGAATGTCTCATAAACACTGTTCTGTACGTTGGTTTAAAAGTGAAAAAACATGGGTTTACCGTTCCCTAGCAACACCATCCTGCAGGATATCCATTAGGGGAACCAGAGAGGTTTTTCTCTGTGGAAGGATACTATACCATTTCTGTCACCAATCTATTAGGAAGCTCAATCCCCCTCACCAGCTTCTCAAACGTATTCACCTCCCGGCCACAAGGGCGGCGCTCACACAGCCTTGACATCGATAGGGTGGCAGTTCTGCGGGTCCTGACGGAGAGCCTTGACGGTCTGCAGCCGCCGGCCATGTAGGGTGAAACGGGACCAGGCTAGCAGCTGCAGCAGGGCGCAGGTGATGGGCACCAGGACCAGTAAGTAGAAGCAGCCCTGGCGGAGCGCCACCTTGACTGTGACCTCTGGCCCTGGGCTGGGTGCGGCCCGTACAGCTACAGCATCCTGCATGGGGTCACGCTCGAAGATGTCGTAGCCTGGGAGGAAAGCAAGATGCCATGGCGAATTAGAGAGGAAGTGGTTTTAGCATTACTTCACTTCTAGAGTATATCACAAATTCACTTCTAGCTATTTAGAATGCAGTTTCTTGATATAAAATATTCAGTCCTAGCTAGTTAAAATGCCAATTCTTCGTATTGCATTCGTTACTAGTAATATTCAAAACGTTTTTCTCAATAATTTCAGCGAGCTGGAATTTGAACTAGTTAAAAATGCCGATTTCTGATATCAGGAATTCAAATTGAATCATTACTAGTTACAAATAAATTCCTAGTATCAGAAATTGGATTTTCAACTAGTTAAAATAGAATTTCTGGTATCAATAATATGCATTTTGACTAGTTAAAGTCAAATTTCTGATCTCAGAAAGACGCACTGAATTTCTGATAAAGAATCTGGATCATAAGTAGTTCATGAATCAGTGATATCCTCTAGAAATGCATTAAAGCTAAATGGGCTTACCCTAAAGATGGGACCAGAACCCACATCCCTCCAGGTAATGCAATGCAGGGACCTGCCCTGTGCAGTTGGAGCACTTTTAGCAAAGGCAGATATCTGAACTGGCTCCCCCTTTTCCCTCCCGTCTGCATCTTCTGAGCACCGGCATTATGCGACACTGACTGCGGTCGCAGAACTTAAGCCCTGCAGCTTTTAATTTGGGGAAGAAACATGGGCGGGTTGCATGAGAACACAGCTGGGCTGTCAGACAGCCCGGGGCAGGACTCCCCATGGAAGACATCTGAGGTTTCGTGGGCACAAACCTCTGAACACAACCGTCAGCTGGGAAGGTGGGGGAGCGGAATGGACAAAACAATAAAAATAGATTTGGATCCATCGTTTCAGTCTAATTACTACCATCTGCAGGGCTTTTATGATGGATTGAAAGAGAACTCTTATACTGGATAGACTCCACCCACAAATGAGGTCTGTGGCTTTAGCTCCGCCCCTTCACACACCCCACTGACCTGTGTACAAGCAGAGCAGCCAGGTCCCCGCGAGTGGAGCAAAGGTCTGGCCCGGTTTGGTGACCAGCGCCACCATTCCAAAGAGTAGCGCCGAGGCGGCTTGCTGCCGTCGGTTCAGAACCAGGTCCTCGTCCACCAGGTCTGTCACCACCAGGTTGAGCAGCTTGCAGGTGCCCTCCGTGAACACGCGGTTACTGTGAAACAGATCATGCTCTCCTTAGCTTGAGGGACAGAAGGAGCTCATTACACTCAAACGTGCCGGATACTCACCCGCATGCGGCCTGTCGAGCACAAACCAGCCTGCTGGCCCCCCTCCCACCTTAGCTAGAGTCCTCAGACCCCAGATTCAGTCTGTTTCACATCAGTGTTCCTGTGGGTCCACCCCCCCAGTATCCCACGCTCAAGCTGCACTAGGGGGCTTTGCCAAATGAGGCCAAGATTTCTCACAGCAGAGAACATTTTCTTCACCTTTGCGTAACAAATGGACTGTACTTTATACACTTTTTTAAACATTGTTCTCTCACTGTAAGCTGTCTCTAAGCAGCAAATGCACAGTCAAAGCCACTACACAGCCCTAATCAAAAGTCTCACTACATACAGCATATTTGTGTGTTTATTTGTTTATTATTGTTTTGTACATCTTGTGTTGTCTTCTGTGTAAAGTCGTTTTGGAACTCTTGGACAACCGCAATTTCGTTTCACAGCATGCCTGCATATTCTGAATTTACAATGGTTTGACTGAACCTTACTGCAGTGCGGTACCAATCCGCAGGAACTCTGAACACACTACAGAAACGCCCAGCCAGCTGAAGCGGGAGGAGCTGGGCTGGAAGGACGGCGCCTCACCTGGCGATGAAGAGGCACAGCAGGTAGATGTGGTCGGTGCCGGCCAGCAGCATGACGGCGCTCAAGGCCAGCTTGAGGACGAAGAGCCAGCGGATGACGCTATAGACCCCGAAGCGCCGGCACAACGTCAGGAAGTACAGATTGTTGATGTGGGGGGCGATGTACGAGATCCCTGTTGGCACAGGGGGTGGAGCGCATCAATCAATCCATCAATCGATCAATGAAAATTTATTTATATAGCAACTTTCAAACAACTCAAATGTACCTCCACAGTCAGAGATAAGGTAGAGAAAAAAAAGCCCCCCCCCCCTTCTCTCTTGGGATCTGCACCCCCGTGTGTGTGTGTGTGTGTGTGGGTGTGTGTGGGGGTGTGTGTGGGTGTATATGTGGGGGGACATTTCTGGGTGTCTCTCATCCCACAAGGTGGCGCTGTACTGCTGAGGTGGAGAGAACCTCAGCCCCCAACAGGATACGAAATGTCTGGACCACCTCCATGAAGGCCCAGTTATCTAACCCCGAGGCACCTCCAGGAACCCACAGGACCTGCCTCCCCGAGAGGAATCTTACCCAGCAAGAAGGAACTGGTGGAGGCCGAGATCCTGTCTGAAAGAAGGTGCTCCAGGAACAGTGGGAAGAAGTTACTGTTAAAGTGGCAGTGGAACACCTGAAGGGGGGCGACAAGAGCGAAAGGTGAGGGAAGGGAGATCCGGAACTAAACACCAGCCTCATCCCACTGGGACAGGCAATTAGGCAACTGTGCCATTTTGTACAGCTTTCTTAAACCAATCATAAACAGTTAAAAAATGTTTCTAGGCAACAGAGGCCAAGGTCTATAGCTTTAGTATAATTATAGTGTCATTTGAGGCTGGAACATATGACTCAACACCACCCTGATAGTAGTCTTCATGACAATGCACACACCTGAAGCAGGTTCATGGACACAAACCACAGGAAGTTCCTGTGTCTGGACAGTTGCCTTAGGTACTGCCCCAGGGTGACGGGCTTGTCCCGGGCCAGAGGGGTGGCATCCACACAGAGCCTGAGTGGGACAGCAAGAACACGCACAGGCCTGTCATTCAAAGCCACGTGGCCACACCCCCTCATGTGACTGGTCATGTGACGAGTCCTACATACTCCTTCAGGGCCTCTGCCTCGCTCCACCGTGCCCGGGCCCCACTCTGGAAGCGGCGTCGGAGCAGATGGGAGACAACTGTGAAACCCAGCGCTGACATGCCAGCCAAAACCACGCAGAACAGCCGGAAGGGGAACAGGTCCGCCTTGTCCCAGAAGCCATGAGACAGGAAGACTGAGAGCGAACCCAGGGCGCTGAAGAGCGAGCCGTGGAAGTTTAGGCGCGTGCGGTCGGCCGCTGACACGGCCAGGTCAGCCAGCAGCGCATTGTGGCTCAGGTCCACTGCAGTCAGGAAGCCGTCGTACAGACAGAGGCAGGCAAGGAACTGCAGCGCCGGGGGGGCCCATGCCACCCAGAAGGCCAGGAAGGAGAGCGCAAACAGGGGTCCACTCCGGGACAGGGCCCGCACCCTCTTCAGAACCACCTCAGGGGAGGACAGCTGGGTGCCTGACCTGCAGGGGGCAGCAGAGAGCATGGGGATGCGAGCCCAGCTTAGGTGTCGCTCAGTACCAGGACCTTGAAGAGCAAACTTCCCATGAGTGACAGACACCCCTGCACTGCAACTGGACTCCCACAACCTGCTGAGCCAGACAAAAACCGCCATCCTGCACTCCCTTATATGCCCACCCCCTGCATATCATAACTCCGCCCCCTCCAGCCTCTACCTCATACCGGAATCTCAGGCGGTTGCCATTCCTGCCGTTAGTGCCTCTACCGCACGCCGCGTCTATTTACACAGCCGTCAGCATGGAAGGCGGGAGAGGCGGTGACAGAGCTTACTCCTGCGAGCCGAGGAAGGAGCGGTCACTGAACCAGCCGAAGAGGGGGTCATTCAGGCTGTTCCAGATCAGGAACACAGTCTGGCAAGGAGGGAAGGGGGGCATCTCGTGTTAAAGTGCTGCCGTGGGCTCACGGGAGTTTTACTTACACTTAAATGTTCTGAAGGCAGAATAAGAATGATTGGTTACCTCTCTGAAACAATCAGATCTTGGTCAGATGTCAGATCAACCAATCAGATGTCTTGGACCCACCTCCTCTACAATCAGACCGGTTATCTCTCTGAACCAGTTATATTTCATTCTGCCCTCAGAACATTGCGAGTAAAACTCCCACAAGCTTGCCGTGGAACTGGTGACAGGGGAAAGTGTCGGGGTCCTCACCTCTCCCACCCAGAAGGAGATCTTGTCGATTTTGTAGATGGACACGAAAGTCTCCACGTAGTACAGGAGGAATACATTGTGCAGGATGGAGACAAAGAGCGACAGGGAACCGTAGAGCACTGCCGTGGGGACCCCAGGCCAGCTGGGGCCCCCCGTCCGCTCACCCATGCTCACTGGCCGCCGCTGCCAGGCCCGTTCAGCCCCTTGACCGAGACTTTGCCATCCTGGAGACGCTGCCCATGCTGGGTCAGCCCTGGTCCTGCCTCTGTGGGAGAGGAGACACAAAACAGCAAAAGCTAAGAAAGATAGTTTCATGCAACTGTGCCAATATCACACAGAATGACGCCCCTCATACCTCAGGAAACGGCTGTGCAGTATGAAAGAAATAATTACTTTGCCTCTCAGAAACGACATCACTGAAACAGTATGCCAGAGGAAAACAATGCCCGAGGAAATCCAATTAAACCAACTGATAATGACATCACTTCCTGTTGGAAGAAAGTGATAAGCATACAAGCACTCAAACTGGGCACCTACAGCAAAACAAAGAGAGCCGACATCAGCAAAAGCGAATCCAGAGGTGGGAGGAGGCCCGGCCATTTTCTCAGGATCAGCCCCCCCCCCCCATCTCCATCACAACTGAGCCAAGTCATTAATCGTTAAGCTGAACTTAACCCGAAATCACAGTCCCTGGCATGGAAGGGACAGCTCTGAGACGTCAGCTTCCAGGATCCTTAACAATTCATTCCCAGTTCTGAGTGTTTGAGTAAACTGACCAGAAATGGGCGGTTTATTTTACACACCCTACCAGGGTAAACACCTTGGGGACTCAGCCACACACACAGGAGTTTCTATCTCCGGGTACAACATCACTGGAGCGTGGAGTACACATCAGGACTCTCACGGATGTCTGTCATGGGAAACTTCTAGAAAGGCTCTCCACACAGTCTGGATGAATGAGAGGACAGGCGTGGTCAGTTCGAAGACACAGCCTGCTGACTGCCTGCCCCCAATCCACCCCCAAGCCCCCCGTCCAAACGAACACCTCCAGGCTCATTGTCAGGCACTGCTGCCATGGTTACCAAGGAGGTACTCCAAGGTGAGCAGAGAGGTCAGCACACATACCCACCCAATCCATCCAACCACTCCTGCTTGGAGTAGGAAAGGGGCCTGTTTGAAGCAGCTGCTTTTGCTTGAGCCCCTCCCGCTGGAGGGGGGGGGGGGGGGGGGGGGGGGGGGGGGCGGGGGGGGGGGCG
>JAODKC010000045.1:2599495-2617188 GCA_026777985.1 Mormyrops attenuatus | reverse complement strand
ACACACACACACACACACACACACACACACACACAGTGCCCAGACTGTTTAAAGAACCACCCACAGTGTCTGTCACCTGATAGGACACAGGTGATGAGAGGCAGCTCTGTCAGGGATCTGATCTGATGTCAGCTGTCCTGGTCTGATCTGTGTGAACCCACTCCCACATCCGGACACACACTCACTCTCACTACAGGGTCCCTGGTGCATAAGGGCACACAGAGATCCAGGTGCGGCCCGCCTGATTTCCCAGTGGTCACAAGGTTGCTGGTTTACGTCCCAGACTTTGGCTCATTCCCGATAAAACTAACATGATAATACCCCCACCCCTGCAAAGCAACCGTTTCTATTATCGACGTGATATATTTCCTATCCAAACATGTTCACAGGCGGAAAAAAATGGCAGCACAACGTGAAACTTGGAAAAGATAAGAAACAATATAAAGAGGAACCAGCAGGAGAAGTGAGGCAGTAGCGATTAAAGTCCTTAAACAAGATACTTTACAATGAAAAAGAAAGTATAAACCATGATAAACCGATCTAGATAAGTAAGATCACAAAGTTAAAAAAAAATTCTCACACGCCCCTGGTCCGCCGTACTGCAGCGCTTTACAAAACTGCGACTACCGTTTCCGTTTATACAATGCCATTTCTGCGATGCACAGTAAATATCTTCGTAGTAATTAAACTATAAGGCTAATTATTAGTATAATCCATGGAAATATTAAACCTTTACTATAGTCGTTAACGTTCAAACGGTGCAGTTTGTGTTCATGGCGTGAATTTAAGCCGCTAAAATGTCAAAGGAATCAGACAGAAACTAACGCAATGATCCCAGAATAGGCTGGAAATCCTGACCGTAACATCCTGTGAGGCTTTCGGGTGCAAACACAGACCGCCTGTTGACGGTGATATTCAGCATAGAGACTGGTCATGGTGTTACGGGGGCCACTGCGTTGTTTATAAGGCAGCCCACCGCGTTTACTTTTCGGACAAACTTCCCAAACGTCGCGTTTATTTTTCAGCGGCAGGACACTGAACTATTTAGAGAAGCCTGCCCCGCCTGGCCACTGTAATACTAATATTCACACCTCCGTTTTCATCGTGTATCAGCGTATTCTCCTACTCCCATCCGACCCAAACATCACACTAGACTATGTTCCCACCCACGATACATTTACTATCTTTGGACATCACTTAACGTTACATTGTTTCCGCTTATTATTTAACTTAACCATCATGATTTTACAGCACGCCGGTAAGGTGCCACACTTTACATTAATGCTTCCCGGGGACTGCCACAGGTCCCCCACGACCCAGTTCAGAGATCGTTACCGACTGGCTGGTTAGCTGGTTAGCCAGCAGGCGCTAACCAGTAAGATTACTCACGATTGCCTTATGCCTCCCTCCTTCCTCCTCTTTTACGTGGCCGTCGCCGTCCAAATGGCACAATTAAAAATGGATCAATGGAAACCTTCCTGCTTAAATATGCCTCGGTCTTTCGTTATAATTTACAATATCTAGCCACCTCGCTAACTTACTATAAGCAGACAGCTTACCGCCGCTTTTCCCCGCCCCTGCGACCCCTGATCGCCGTTTTTATCGCTCACCATGTCGACGAATGCTCCACACAAACTGTTGATCCGCGGCGGACGGCGCCCCCGGAAAACGTGCCGATGCGCAGCCTCCCTCCCTCCCTGCGCCGCACACTCACACTCACACACACCTTCGCCGGTAATAAGGAGGCCCCACAGAGCCAGGAAATTTAATCGCGTCACCAGACACCGAGCCACGCCCCGTCCCTCCACCCGCACGCCGTGCACAGGACGGCCCCCTTTCCCTTCTCTCCGCCGGGGCTCTCGGACGCCCGAAGTCCGCAGCCACAGCGCCACCTGCAGTCCGTGCGCCGTCGGCACCGCCGTGATTTTACCGCCCCCGCGCTCGAAGTCGCCGATCCGCTTTCTTCCCCGTTTTCTCTTCTGAAAAGATGTCAGCGGAACAGAGTCGATCAACATGGCAGCAGTAACTTAAAACCAGCACCGTTATGCCTCTATTTACATATATACATCTATATAATAAACACTGGATAAACAGTTATGGAAGATATACGGGTTGATATTTTAGCAGGCAATGTGTTATAACCGTGCACTATGTGTTTATTGAGCAGGTAATTCAAGCAAAAGAAAGGTCTGTGTGTGTATAGACAAAATTCAGCGAAGAGGGGGAGCAAATTTAAGGGAACTCCTAACAATATAGGTCTATTATTGTAACGGAGCTGAGGAAGAGTAGAACCGCGCTTTGCCTTCTGGACAGTTTTAGTTTACGGAATGCTGTCAGGCCAGTCCGGAACTGTATGTAATGGGATGTTGGGCTAAACTTCATGTCTCTGTGAAGAAGAAATATGCTGTATGGTCGAAGCCCATATGGTTCTGTAAGCAAGCTTTACTGGCGCCCCCTGCCTGCGACACAATGAAATTGGCTTGCTAAGTTGGCACCCCCTCAGAAGACGGCGCCCGTGGCGGCTGCCTATGTCACTTAATGGGTTGACCAGCACAGCTTTGTGTTCTGCACTCCAGAATTTCCAATAAAAGTATATTGATCTCCGGATCTGGTGACTGAGGAAACATTAGAAGCCCTACGCTGTTCATGTTCATTTTGGAATTGTGTTTGCAACACAGGGTGCAGCTAGTCAGGTAAAACGGCCATGTACTGTCATGGTTGTTATATGGCCATGCACAGCAAACCTAAACCTAAGAGGTCCCAAACTACAAAGCCATATGCTCTTAGCGAGAAACATTAGTTGCAGGCAAAAACAGCTATCCAACATGTAAAAGAACAGGACTTTATGTACATCCATGCATTGCAAAGCGTAGATTCTAAAAATATAAAAAATATCATATAAAAACAGCACCGTTTTAAAATTCCTTTACATTTGCTTTTCGTAGACTGTGTGCAGCCATGTTGTCTTCAGTGTAGTGCCTCTCCGCCTGCGTAATCCGCTGTATTTGTGTTGTGTCCGTGCCCGACCTCACAGTGGCTGCGGTTTATTGCTCCCTACTAATGATGCTTCATGAACTATTATCTGCATTTTCTGACCCCACAAGATGGTGCCCTACTTCCAGCTTTTGGCAATCAACAAGTTCGCGAGTTCGGCACGTTCAGCTGAAGCGGTTACTAGGCAATTCTGAGTTTCATAAGACCCATGGAAGATGTTTATGATACAATTTATTAATGCGTTATTATTTCCTATTTAAAATGAATACAATTACATTATGGGCCACTGGCATCACTGTTTTCATCATTTAATGTTTCCCCAGCCCCATTTTCCATATCGGATATGTATATTTTTCTACGCGATTTTGGTGAACATAAAGTTTTTCAGGAATGCATTAGCTGCATTGTAGCAGGACTGTATTTTATTAATCTTCAGAGGGAAATCATACCTCATCAAATCTGCCATTCCTGGATGGATCCTCGACAATGTTTAACAGCTGGCAACAGACATGTGAGTTGTGAAGGCATCTTTCTGTTTTGTCCAAACATAGATCTGTGTAAAAGGTGTAAAAGGCGATTCAGCAGGCGGTATGTTTACGCTGGGTTATGTGTCTAGGTGTACTGGCCTTGGGTGCAGGTGATTTCTGAGTGGCGGTCATGCAGTAAAGTCTTGCTTTGTGAAAATCATGACTCATGGATTTTGTTCAGACTGGGTCACAAGGGTGCGGATTCAGTTCTGTGGTCATTTTGACGACATACGTTTGTGTGTTGTATCTATCCCTGCTTGTGAGTTTTGAAAGGCAACTGCTGTGCCTCTTTGCCAACAAGGTTTGTCCTGTGTCTTCTGTCATGCATCCACTTCATGCAAGATTCAATGGCCAAATGCTGGTGTTTGGCTCTGTGTCAAGTCTCTGTGTCTGTAATCAGAAGGGTGTCGGCTGAAACCCCATGGAGTGATGTCACAGTAGGGCCCCTCAACAAGGTCCTTAACCCCAGGGGTTGGCGGAAACTTCTCTTTCACTTGTATGTCTCTTTTTAGAAAAATGTCTGCTAAACAGATCGATGTAAAAGACCCCTGCTAGAACAGAAACAGAAGAAAATAGATGTAGTAGCTTTCTGTAGAGGGGATACAGAAGTGGTGAGGATGATGGAACTGCATGCTTACCCAAGTGTTACTGACCAGGAGATGCGTTATGAAACAGAAGCGTTTTGCTTTAGTAAGTATATTTATCAATACAGCTCTACAGCATTTATAAATGCTATATTCTGACACGAAAAGCAGACGTATAGCTTCTCTTACGGTGATATTGGCCGGCATTTCATCGTACAATGGTCTGCAGTTTGATCTGCTCCAGAGCGTGAGAGCAGTCAGCCCCACGTGGCCGTTAGAGGAAATTCGCAATGACGTTTCGAGAGCTCGGAGGAGAAATGAAAAAGCAGCTGCGCCAAGGGAAATCCGCCGACATGTTCTATCACTCTTTCGTTTTTATTTATAGGCTCTCTTTTCGGCCATGATGACCATTGTAGGCTGTATCTAAGATATGGAAATGTTGCTGTTATCTTGATGGAAAAAATGTCCTTAAACAGCATGTTCACACTAATCACCGCTTCACACTTTTCAGTCGCCCAGTTATTAAACGACGGCGCTCTGTGCGTTTTATCCTCTTCTGCTTCTCCGTGCCCTCCTTGTGCCGATCTCTTCAGGACCGTCAGATAAACAGTAGATCAGAGAATTGATCAAATGTCACATGCCCTCTATATTCTAAGGTTTGCAGTTTCAATGTACCACCAAAATTATTAATAATTAGTAACAAACATCGTCATGCAGAATTTCAAATTTCCCTTAACAGGTATGAATGTCTGCATGTGTTTGGCGATTTATTTATTAAAAAATTCTAAACACCATAGAGGTTATTAAGTCTATTTATTAAGGGCAACATATATTATAAAAATTACGGTATACCGTGGATATTCGACCATCAATGGGGAAAAGTAGCAGATGTGATGCTGGCTAAATAGTAGAACAGATGACCAAAACAGTCTTGTACAGTCATTTTGTGTACTTTTAAACAGGGGGTGTAACACAAGCAAGTGTGGTATCAGAAATGATCTGGGTAGCAAGTTTATATTTGCTCAGAAAAAAACACAATTAAACATTACAACATATGCAAATGCACAATAATACGATAAAAACTAACACAAATTTTCTTGTGTTCTACAAAAAGTTATTGATATCTTGTTGGGCAACCTTCCCTTAGAGGCACCCCAGCCAGTCTGTGTTAAATTTCTCCACTAGCTGAATTAATTATTTAAATAAATATTATTTTATAATGAATATAAATATTGCTTTACAATAAATCTATTATTTAATAATGGTGCCGTATATGTGCGTATTGTGTAACTCACAATGGTAGAAGTGCGAGGTTTGGTGCCCTCCCCCACCATGCCCTTCGTTTGGTGTCATATTAGACCTTACTCATAGTAGACCTAGTAGCTGTGATATAGTGGGATAACGTTCTGGGAACGTCAGGAAAATTCAACACTTGGAATGTTTCCATAGCTTATTCGTAACGTTCGACAAACGTTCTTAGAACAAAAAATCGTTAGTTGGGTTGACAGTCCTGTTACTTGGTGAAGTATGTGTTAAGTGGATGGAAAGTATCAAACCCAGTAACAGCGAAAGTTGCTTGAAGATGAGAAAAAAAGCCACAAGTTTCTTTTAGTAACGAAAGGAGATCTTTTTCGATGCACAGGGCAGATATGTTTGGCATTTGCTGAAGGTTAATCTGACAGCTGTCTTTGTGCTCGGTGCATGACACCATGTCCAAGTGAAGATGTACTCTTTGTCATTATGGCAGCCCATTGAACCGAACCGGACTATAAAATGATGTTCTGACTTGTATCTGGATATAGAGGCAGGTCAGCAGTAGGGCTGAAAGGGGCCAATCGGCGAAGCCATAACGCCGCCAGAAAAGCGTCATTCGCTAACTACAAATTGTAATCAGGTGTTTTTCAGACAAGCCGTTCTGCAGCTGCTGTGGCGGTTCTGCCCTTTGCAGCATTTATCGCAGCTTGATTAGGAGAGGGTGATGCCGCCATTTCTTCTCTTTTTATCCTTATTACGTGCAAGTGATGATACACTCCATCAATTAAGCTTTATGCATTACATTTGTACGTGACGTGAATGTTCTGTAATTTAATGATTTTTTTCTTTTTGCCTAAAATTTACAGTTTTTCCCCACAACAACCAAACCACTAGATTTCAAACCTGACTGTGGTGCATCGTAATCCAACCCAATGCTTGGACTATAAACACAGCAGTTTTCAGTCTAGCATACGATCAATTCATCGTGCGGTAGATTTACCTTTATTAATGGTTGACAAAAATCAAGAAAACACAGTCAGTTTCAGCAAAACCGGTTCTGCGCTGTACTGTACGTACTTGAAGGGGATGACCGCATGGTTTGACATTTCTCTGACTGGCCTAAAATAATTTTCTGAAATACTTGCCAGGTAGATTTAGGTCACTCAAGTAGTATGTTTTTTTTTTTTTGTCTCCGAAGGAGATCTGGGAGGAGATGACAAGGCTTTTATCTTATGTTATCTTTTAATGCTTGTCTCAATAAAAAAATCAGTTGCTGTAATCCTAATTTTCCACCTAAGCCAATCAGATTGATTGATTAGAGGGAGAAACCATCCAATAGGATGGAGGGGGCAGGGTAAGGCAAGGGCCAACCTGCCTTCAGCACATTATTAGTGAATACAACGGTTATTTCAAGTGACATTTTTGTTATAAATGGGATTGGTCATTAATGCCGAGGTGGTTTTACGATGGAGCTGTATATGGATCAGGCAGTTTAATGGGTGGCATGAAAGTAGGAGGGCTCTGTGTGGGGAGAGTGGGGGAGAGGTATTGTTGCAGTTCCCCTACCACGGATATACACCGGTTCAAAACAATGGTACAGATATAGTCAGAGTTGGGTAATTCAGGTCCGAAGAGTAAAAGTCCAGACTGGGATTTCGTTTTAACCAACCAGTTGAGTACTCTGTGACTGTGACTCTTTATGTTCATCTTGTTGGTTGAAACAAAATCTTGGTCTGGACTTTTACTCTCTGGACCTGAATTATGCAACTCTGATATAGTATGGACCGTAGAGGCTGATTTGGTCCCTACCAGTGCTGAAGCCAAACTTACATCCTTGGTTCAACCCCCCCCATTAGTCGATGGAAGGGCTCTGAAATGGGCTGAAGGAGACCAGAAAGTGCATCTGCCCAGTCAGGACAGTTGTTTTTGCGACGTCCCTATCGCAATGGAGCTAGCGGCCTCATTTAAGCTCATTCCGAAAAGCTTCACTGTCTTCCTGCAGCTGCACACACAATGGTAATTAATGAAAATCTGCCACACAGGCGGCGCAATGCGGCGCTTGAGCGACAGTGGAGCGCGTCAGTGTCGCAATTTGCCGCTTTTTCCCGAGAAAGGAGCCGCGTGGCGTGACCCGCATCTGCCAATGATTCATGAGCACCCTTGCAATCTGCATCCCGTTTGCATTCACAGGGACTAACGAGCACGTCTGTATGGCGGTACAGTAAAAAGTAAAAATGACTTCAGTACCATAGGGGCTACGAGCAGACAGAAGGAGACACATCTGATGTCTGCACTTATCAACTTTTTAAGGCACGATCCGTCAACATTGATTTCCGAATAGTGACTTTTCCCTTGTCAGCATGAGTTCTTCTAACCGAATGGCTGTTAGTGATGTATAATTTAATACCTGTGTGATTTTCATGCATGGAAAAAAGAAGAGAAACAGTCATGGACTCAAAAATCCACACGTTTTATTCAGGTGTAACTGAGAAAGGCACCATGGACCAATCAGGCGCAATGTGTCATAAACGGGCGTCCAATGACAGTTCAGTCCCCCGTCTAGCACTTCCATTTCCCTGATTGGCTGAACTTGGATTAGCATTCTGCTAAACCTCAGGGAGGCTGCTGACAGACCCTCTAAAGCAGCAGAAAAGCACCCCCCCCCCCACACACACACACCCTGCAGTTTCTTTTATCAATAACTGAGTTGGAAGATCATTTGTCTCACAGACGCCTGGTGTCCATACGTGGCTGCAGGTTCTGCTGGTGCAGTTGAATTTTCCCCGGTGCCCTGTGATCATGTGACCACCTTCTTGAGTCGTACTGGTGCCGCGGTGGCTGTGGGAGCCGGGCAAAAAGAACTGAGTCCATAGATGCTTCATGTGTGTAACCCACCATCTATGGAATTCAGTTCTCAGGGCCGGGTCCCCTGTCCTGACGCCGTCGGCGGCCATCTTGGGCCGGTCTTCAGCTGATGTTTCATCTGGCTGCTGAGAGCAGAGTCGTGTCAAAGGGGGCGGGTGCACAGGAAGTGGCGGGACTTCCTGGCTTGGGGGATTCTCTGTGTCGTTCCACCTTCCTACGTGATTTACACGGGTGCAGGTGATGCTAAATTAAAAGTGTGAAAGTGGAACTGCGTGATGGGGACAAACCCCCGCTCTTCACCAAGATCGCCCCCCCCAGTGTCCAGGAACTCACTGTCTCTCTGAAGTGTAGCCATTCCCAGCACATGGGAGCGGGCCTCTGAATCCCTCCCCCCCGCCACTGAAGATCACATTTCACAACAGGCTGCCCACTCCCTTCCAGTACACCCCCACTCTGACCTCCATCCTTCTCACAAATAAGAACCAGAAATGAGGCATTAAAGAAACAGGTTGAAAATATGTCTGCTTGCAACCACACGTGCTGATTCACACCACAGGGCTGCGGAGAATGCGTGGGACGTGGGGTGAGTCACGGTCGCCTATCAGTGCCACGGACCCTCGCGCTGTCTCTCTCTCTCTCTCTCTTCCTCTCTCTCAATCTATCCCTCTCTTTCCCTTGCGTGCCATTCCACACACACGTGCTGCTTCCGCATCCGGCCTCTAGCCCTTTGCATTCTTCTGCGTCTCTTTCTAATTATAAAACAGGCCTCCTAGTTCCATTTGAGGGGAAAGCTTGGTTGATTGAGGGATGCCATCATGGCTGTCAGCTGCCATGTGGACATTTCAGGAAAGACCGAGTCCGACTGGCTTCACCCAGCCGACACCTGCGTTTCCCCTGAGCGGCCGGCCCTCCCGGGACGTTTCCTCACTTCCTCTGGAAAGATATACCTGTTCCAGATGATGTAGATTATACCTCGGATACCGGTAACCAATGTACTTCCTACACTCCCATCTCGTTTACAGTGCTGATCAGGACATGCAGTTAGATGGATGGATGGATGGATAAATGGATGGATGAATGGATGGATGCTTTGTTGCATGTATTACTAATGTATTTTTGGTGTTTTTTTACCTATAAAGTGACTGGAATGATATAAACAGGTAAATCCGACTTACGTAAGGGTGTGTGGAGAAGATTACTTATGTCAGTCAAGCACTGTCTGTATAGTGTTTATCGACACATATCTTGTAATAATACTGGTCAGCATTAGGGTGTGTTCACGGCCAATAAAAGCACATCAGGTATGTTACGATGTGATGACCCGAACACCTCAGAGTCTTCTGGAACCTTCCCTGCCCCTCATCTGGACCCACCTGCCTTCATGTTTGTTGTATTTCTCCGGAGGGATTTTTCTAGCTGAATTGCCTTGCTCAAAGGTACAACAGCAACCCCCTCCTCAGATCTGAGCCAGCCACCCTGCACACCCTGCATTTATCTTGCACATGCCATTTTGGGGCTGGGTGGCCATTGATTCTGTCCTGTCCAGCTTAGCCAAACGCACCACATAAGTCAGCGCGGGCTTGTTTGAACAGCCCACCCAGCAGACCCCCACACAGAATGGGGTTGGACCTGGGCTGCCGGGTTCGCCTTTTTCCCGTGGGTCCTGACATCCACACCTCCGCGGGTGTGTGGATGTGGCGCCACCCTGTTGAACTTTTGAACCTTAAAGCCACTGGGTTCTAAGGCTGGTCCAGCTGAACGTCTGGTAGCCTGCGCTCGTCTGTCTGATTTTTTCTGGAGATTGTAGTGTTCCAGTAAGCCAGCACAAATGGGACTGTCTGTCAGACAACTCAGGAAAAAACACCACCCCAGCAAAGTTCTACTCCTGTCTTCTCTGAGACACACAAACACACACACACACACACACACACACACAGACAGACACAGCTTTGTAATTATAATTTTGTGGGGACTCTCCATTCATTTCTATGGGAAAAATTCTAATCCCAAAATGACAACCTTAACCTTAACTTTAATGAATTTCCCCTTGTGGGGAGCGAAAAATGGTCCCTACAACATCAGAATAACAAGTTTTTATCACAAAATAACAGTTTTATTTTATCACATTTGGTCTCCACAATGTAATGTATATCTCTCTCTCTCACACACACACACACACACACCCACATGTGGCACCCATCCCAGCGACCCCTGTTAGGAACGGTCTCGCGGTGTCCATTAGCCAGGTGCTCCACCAGCCCTGAACAGACTGGATCTGACTGGCATGACCTTCACCCCCAGGAGCAGACCCCCACAGGCTCCCGAAAAAGAAGCTCTTACCTCGGGTTCTTGGGCTCCTCCACGCCGGACCGCTCTCACGTATGCCGAGGAGACGTGTGGCTCTTGTGGTGGGGGGGCGCCTCTTAAATACGTATCAGCCTCTCTCTGTTTTCCTTTCCATCTCTCTCTCTTTCTCTTTCTCGCTCTCTCTATCACTCTCTTCCTCCCTCCGTATTACACTCGTCCTCCCAGTCACTTCCCAGTAAGGAGGAAGGGGCCGAGCCCCCTGCCTCCGCCTCCCTGCTCTCCACCCCCGCTCTGTGATTCAATGCCGAGTTCACTTCTAAGGAAAACCAGCTGAGCTGCCCTGCCCCCGATTCCCATAAAACACCGGCCGGCTGCTGCTGGGCCGGAAGGGAGCCTTGGAATTCCCCCTGTTTCGCAAGAGCGTCAGCTTGTGTGTGTGTGGGTCTCTAAATGTGTGTGTGTGTGTGTGTCGGGGGGGGGGGGCTGGATGCCCCTGACTTTACTCTCACTGAAACTGAAAGTATATTGAGAGCCTCCTTTTTGACAATACCCCCCCAACGCCGTCACACACGCTCACACACACTCCCAGTCCTGTTTTTTTTTTTTTTTTTAGAAAAAGTTCTTCTGCATTTACAGCAATTAAAGTGCTCTTACTGTAAGCCCCTTGGGGGGGGGGGGCGTTAACGCTGCTGCATTGTGGTTGGGGAGCCAATCTCGAAGTCATAGTGCAAGGCAGACACCGGAGCTCTACCCCGAGTGGCCACAGTTCCCGCCCCGAGAGGCGTCCTTACTATGCAGTTTCGTTTTGATCTCAGACCCGTGGCGCCCCCGGAGCCTGACATGTCCACCAGGGTGAGGGGGTGTTCACCCCCATAGGCCCTTGAGGAAATTCTTTGTCAGCTCCTAATCATGAAACGGCCAGGGGTCAACATCATGCGAGCGTGATGTCATCTTTTAAGAAGTGCCAGTAACAGTGTCATCGGAATTTAAAATATTGCATTCATTCATGATCAGAAGCTGCATTAGTCACCACATCTATTAATAGGCGTTTCCTAAACGCTGGTGTCAGATGTGTCAAGGTGCGTGAATCAGAATATAATACAAATATGGGATTTCAGAAACATGTATATACGTATTCAAAATGTGTGCCCTATAATATGATATCATGTTTTTACTCTGAATGTATATTACAGATGCTATATTCTGGCTTATTCTGTATTATATGTGGCCCCCTACATGTGTACCGCGATTATCGAAACATTCACTTCCTGAGACTCCATGCACCTTTATTTTCTGCAAAGTTTCTTTTTTTGAAGTGACCCTTGTGACTGTGTGAAGGTCATTTTTGCAGAAATGTGCTCAGTAAGTGTGCTCAGTAAGCGTATTCACTAAAACTTGTGAATGAGGCCGCAGACACTCTCCAGTCAGAAGAGCACCACCCATCACGGAGCTGCGGTCTGACGATAAATTCTGGATTTCTGGAAGAAAGAAGAAATCTCCTAGATAGTTAGTCAACCACACGATTGTAGGTGAGACAGTGTTTCTAAGCTTGACAAAGAGAACGACTCCCAAAACCAAGCAGACGAGCAGAGAATATCAAATTTGACATCAGTATGTTTAGAGGCAAGTAAAGTAATCTGGCAAAAAATAAACGTCACACTTGGATGTACAGGAGGATTTGTGGCTTTTTAATTCTGTTTTGCATGCTTTGCATTTGCATTCCCAGGAAACACATTTGCTTGTTTTAATAACATTTCCAGATTCTTATGGGTTCTCCTCTGATCTCTACTCATTTCAGAACGAGTTATCAAAATGCCGAAAGGAAAACTGCCGGAATGCGACACACTCTCAGACCAAAAGGGTTTTGCTTTTAATGACAAGACTGACCTCCACAGGAAAACCGGAAACAGAGGGACCACGAGGGGTCAAACCAAGCAGGTGAACAAGTAATCACACACTGACTGGAAAAGGGGCTACAGACCAGGAGCATGTACAGTGGGCATAAGGTATACAAACTCTACCACCTATGGGGACCAGACAGGATACAAAGGCAACAACATGCATACACAAACACACACAGTGACCGACTGAAGGCACTTAAATACATACATGATGAGGTTCAACAAGAGACAGGTGTGGACATTTAACAAGCACTAGGAACACTAAAGCACAGGTGAGGGCAATCAACAGGTATCAAAGGATCAAATGTCAGGGGAGACCAGATAACATGGGTAACTGAAGATTACCACAAACAGCGAACAACAACAGGGGGCAAAAACAAGGAACCGTAACAGAAATGCACCAATACGCAATTAACCAGGAACATAATTAACGAGGAACATAATTAACTAGGAACATAATTAACCAAAGAAACACGGAACAAGAAGGGAAGCCTGGATGTCCACTTAGTCCATTAAGTGGCAGCCAGAGGAACCTCAAAACACATTTAGGAGCTAAGACCAAACGGGATGGCCAGCGACACCTGCTGGCCAAACAGGGAAATAGGGAACTGTCATACAGAAGGGGACAGGATGGGGGGCAATCTTGACAGGACATGTGTGGCACACGTGTGTAAATGCAGCTTCCTTGTGTGTATGTGCGTGTGTGTGTGGTGGTGTTGGGACCGAGGAGACGCCATGGTTTTTGTCAGCGGCGTTCACACTTGGCTGCTGAATATGCAGTGACTCAATGCAAAACACATGGTGGCATGACGCCACACACACATACGCACACACACGCACACACACGCACACACATTCAGGGCTTCTCATTGACACCATACTGATGCCACTAACAGCCGTTGACTCAAAACCGCCAAAATTCAAAACAAATGTAGACATTTCTGGCACTTTTAATTTAGGAAATAAATAAGAAGGTGTTTTAAAAAAGGTTTTACATAACTGGCCCTTCGTACACAGAATGCATTACTCAGAGTCTGTAAATGTTTACGGCTTCCACAGAACTGGCTGGGGTTGTTCGAATTGTTTGCATGTGAAAATAGCAGAATGGCGACATCAGCCCAGTACACACTTAGGACCGGAACCCTCAGCCTTCACAGTAGGGGGTTACGCTCCAGCTGTCCAGATTCTAGGGAAAGATAACGGGCGTGTAGGTCATGTCTCTTATTGCTGTGAGTTTGTTTCTGCTGCTTTTGGTGTGTGTGCTCTGTTGGATGCACCACAAAGTCTGTGCAGGAGGGTCCGATTGGACCTTTCGACGCAGCTGTACGCTGTGTCTGTATAAGTGAGTTAATAGAGTTAGAAAAAGGAGCAGGGAGTGTGCATACGCAGGACTTCATTCATGCTGAATGCATGAATGCCTAGAATACCAAAGGCCAGCTTAGTGGGTAGTACTGCTGTGCTACATGTGCAGGGTTATGGGTTTGAATCCCTGTTATCTGGACTTTTTGCATGTTCTCCACATATTTCGTAGGGCACTCTATTCTCCTACCACAGCCCAAAGACATGCAGTTAGGCTAGTTGGCATCTCTAAATAGGCCCTGAGCTGTGTGTGCCTGCTGTGGTGGCCCGGCCTCCCATCCAGGTTGTCCCAGGGTGTCCCAGGGTGTCCCAGGGTGTCCCTGCCTTTCTCTCTGCTGCTTTGTGATGGTCTCCAGGCTCCCTGCCAGCGAGTCCGCACCTTGCGATGGCCTGGGATAGTTTCCAATTCCCTGTAATCCTCTCTAAGGTAAATATATGGAAAATTCATGCAAATCCATTCATTCTCCAAAACTGCTTATCCAGTAGATGGCAAAGGCAGGTTTGTTGTCTTTAGGGACCAACTCAAAAAATCACCCACTGCCCCTAGTGTAGTAACTGTTTATGGCCAACAGGGGTGCTCCAGGTGCTCATGCAAATGGTAGATGGTCATTTAAAATTAATTGGTGCCTGAATTTCCATATGAAAAACAGGATCCTAGTATCACAACGGATGGATTTCCTGCTTGCGTGTCCCATGGACTAAGTCATGATATTTCAAGGTCCCTAGGGGACCCGTCAGCTTTCCTGTTCCCGTGTGGGCTAAGATCACACGCAGTAGTGATACGTGTGATTAACCATGCGTAGAAAGCCTTTACGGACACGCATGCCTGGGTGGTGACCTCACCCTCACTGCACAACTGTTAAATCTCAGCAATGCTATGTGTCTATAGACTTTCTTTGACGTGTGAAAAATAATTGGCATGATTCAGGTACAAGTTAAGTTGCTGATTTGGTTAAGATCATTTTACTCTTCTAGTCTTGTCAAATTTGATTGGAAGCTGAGGGAGAAGCTGTATACAGACTTTTATTTAAAATAATTCAAAACCTACATCTCAGACCTGAGTCATGAAAACGAATCGGAAGGAAATGGGAAAATTCAACCCTCATTTTACATTTCAAAGTATTACATGCTAAACTTGAATAGCTAGCTAGGCAGCTGCCAGGTTTAATGCACCATGTGTTCAGGGGCACTTTAATGGCGCCCTATTATGCTCATTTTCACTGCTCATAATTTTATTTTTGGGATCTACTAGAACAGATTTACATGCTACAATGTTCCAAATTTTTTTCTATTCACTCTATCTATAATGGTCTGTTAGAGCTTTAAGGCCCGCCCCCTATGAGCCCAATGTACTCTGACTGGCCAGCTTTCCTGATTATTCAGCTTGCTCTACACATTCTGCCCCTGTCTTGCAGTCTGCAGACAGATACTTGCAGATAGGCAGCCAATAAGAATTGTGTTACGAGGTGACCTCTCCGTGTCACGGAAGTAAGGGCTGGAATTCCAGCAAGGCGTTTCAGGCAGATTAGAGATGAGTGGTTTCTGTGGTGAGAGTTACTCCCTTTGTTGTGTACTTTGGGCCTGAAGACTTTGCAGAGCATCTACATTCACATTCAGCTACATATAACACAGGGAAATACCGGAAAAGCATAATAGATCCCTGTAATGCGTGGGCTTACCCAGGCTGAAGAAAATGGTGGCTCAAAAGCCCCCAGCTGACCTAGTTAGCCCCCCCTCCCCAGCTACACCTCTGGAAACTCAAACTGCCTGCCCATGTTGATGGGCCTCTGCATGTGTGATTCACCATGTCTGCTGAGTTAACTTGTTAACGAGCTTCTGCTGAAATGTGACAGAGAAACTCCATGTGGTTTTATCACATTTCACGCAATCTGGTGCCAATCTTGCATCACATGTTGGGTGACCATGTGGACAGGAAATAAGACCTGAATCCTGTTTCCCTGAATGTGCCCTTCATTTCGGGAAGACCTTCCTAGCAGAGAGGGGGCAGGACGGCCCTCATTGATTACCCTCCATCATAAGCTGAATTCCATTTCACCTGAAGTAGATTACCCATAACTCTCAGGAAGTACTATAGTCACGTTGCACTTCCTCTGTATTAATGGAGGATGTTTCCTAATAGAAAAAAATGTTACTTTAGTCATTGATATGACGTTTTAAGGGACAAGTCATTCAGCCCCTGTTAACTGTGGGTCAGTATCACTCAGCATGTCATGCGACCTTAAAACATTAACAAGGAACTGAAATGCTGTAGCCTTTGTTTTCAAGATTAATCTTGTGCACTTTATTTGTGGGAAGCCATCTTACTGCCAGAGCCCCAAAGTTCTGTTGATGTTACACCCAACATAGGACACTTTTAATTAAATTCACATTTTACTTATTTAGCAGACAATTTTATACTTACTGCTAGGCCCAACAGCAAATCATGGGATCTATACCAGTGACCTTCTGGTGACAGACACAGTGCTTTAGCCTGCTGACCTACACAACACCCCGGTAAGGAGTGAGCCATCGCTTTCTGCCTCTTCAGGTGCCCTGTGTGTGGAAAGGGGCCACATTTCAGCCTGGGTGTAAGGGGACCTGGCTCCCGACCCGATCGTTGTCATCATGCCTTTTTACTGTCACAGATGGAGAGTGAAGGCTGAAGGGACCGATTCACAGAAACCCTCCTGGTGTGATGTGCTAGAAAGGCAAAGGTTGTGGGTTCAAATCCCCAGAACCTTTTTCCTCTACTGTAAGCCACTTCTGATAAATGAGTTCATGTGAAAATGTGTGTCAAA
Source organism: Mormyrops attenuatus (assembly GCA_026777985.1). Classification (NCBI taxonomy): domain Eukaryota; kingdom Metazoa; phylum Chordata; class Actinopteri; order Osteoglossiformes; family Mormyridae; genus Mormyrops; species Mormyrops attenuatus. The sequence goes on along the minus strand of JAODKC010000045.1, from coordinate 2,600,599 downwards.
GCTTTATTTCCAGCATTTTCTTGAGAGAAAGGTGGCAGAGGTGCAATTGGACTATATTTGGAGTGAAAATGACGATTTTTATGGTTTTAGTGAAAAAAGCAGGCTTTTCTACAAAATTTTCCTCTTGACCAGCTATGTACAGATTTCTATCCAATCGGCTGATCCCCAGTGTGCATTATCTGTTTTGTACGTTTCAACTCAATACTTAGTGGTATGCCAGTGGTCCTGTATGACTGAGTTTTTTTGGCAGATGATAATCTTGCTAAAAAGTTGAGTCTATGCGAGAGAGAAAATATGTTGTGAAACCGGGTGTCAGTAGCTAACTGGCTGAATTCTCTTTCCGTCGGTCAGTTTGACTGTTTTGCACCCAAAGATTCCACCTGTCATGAGTTCTGAAGCCTCATTTTACAGTAAACTGCCATCAAGACCGAAACTGGAGCCTTGAAACCTGAACGAACAAATATATCCATTGTCATCATTAGCAAAGTTTATTTTCATTTTGAATGTTTACAATTTTTCCACCACAGAACACTTTGTACCCCTGTACCACAGGCAAACTGCTCGTAAGCAGAAATTATTTTAAATTCCCAGAAAGGTGTTAAGCTGAAGTGATAATCTGACTGGCAGAGCTGTCTACATTCAGCAGGCAGAGCCGTCTACATTCAGCAGGCAGAGCCGTCTACATTCAGCAGGCAGATCTGTCTTCATTCAGCAGGCAGAACCATCTACATTCAGCAGACAGAGCCGTCTACATTCAGCAGACAGATCCGTCTTCATTCCACGGGCAGAGCCGTCTACATTCAGCGGGCAGAGCCGTCTACATTCAGCAGACAAATCCGTCTTCATTCAGCGGGCAGAGCCGTCTACATTCAGCAGGCAGAGCCATCTACATTCAGCAGGAATACACACACTCTTTAATATGGACATGCGTTCCTGTCATATAGCAGACATTCTGCTATATGATGTTATATGACTGTCGTGGGTACATGTTGAGGGGGAAAATGCCATACTTAAAACAGTGACGGGCCCGCCCCCCGCGCGGGGGGGGGGCGGGGGGGGGGGGCGGGGGGGGGGGGGGGGGGGGGGGGGGGGGCGGCGGGGGGG
>JAODKC010000045.1:2579375-2596256 GCA_026777985.1 Mormyrops attenuatus | reverse complement strand
CGCACCCCCTGTTTAACCCCCCGGCCCCCCCAAATATCACGCTTGGTCACTCTTAGGGTTCACTTCAAATCAAACGCAGTTACAGCTCGAGTTGGACAGATTAGCCCATAAAGTCATTTGCCTGCCACATAAATTCAATGTTCATCATTATAATCACTATTTCTGTAACTGTATATATCTAACTTTATATATTATATACATATCACCTTTATCGTTATATTATATACATATTATAATTAATTAATATTAATTAATATTATAATTAAACGGCCTTTACTAATTTGAATCCAGCCTAAAACACTCTCATAAATCCAAAAATATTCACCTTTTACAGAAGCATCATCATGCATAGTACAAAGCAAAAAACAAAGGTCTCTGAACCTGCTGAATTAGCATTCACTGTTATAAAAAGGTGAAATGTAACAGCTTTTCCTGTGTGAGGTGTACTCAGTGAAAGTGCCGTTTCTCTCCGAACCGGTTCGGTGGCCATCCTGTTGATGTTCGCACCTTGGGGATGTGCCTTCTACAGGGACGGCGTTCTGGCCCTGAAGACCACCAGGGGGAGCAGTTGTGCATAAACCAATATTCTGGGTCACATTTGGCCACTGCGTCATTGCTTTCCTGCCCCCTTACACCCTGCCAAGGGGTGGCGATACAGTTCTACTGCATAACATGAGGAGGCAGAGAAGAAGCGACCGTCAGCTTATGAGAAACTTAGAGGGAAAAGTATAGAACGAAAGGCATCGTCATGTTTTACGTTTTAAAGATTTTTCTCAGTGAACTGAACTGAAAATATATTTGAAAATACTCACGACCACGTGTTAGTTAGGTCAACGGGAGCGTATCCCAGGTATCTCCGGGTTCAAGGATGGATTTCAGTGTATCACAGGGCACTCGTAACAATGAACAATTTTGAAATACCGGTTAGCCTAATATGCTACCGGTCTTGCAGGAGAAAATCTATGCAACATGGCAAGAACATATAAACACTACGAAAACCAGCTATATATGTTTTTTAAATTATGCCAAACTGGCGTATCACAGATAACCGTACGAGTGTGATCAAGTGTGTTTGCGGTACTACAATGTGACGCTAGATGGCAGTAGATCGCCTCACACGCTTTTACTAAGTAGAATCTGTCTAAAGTCGTCTTTTAGGTATGTATTGTGTGTTTATGGGTTAGTCAGATTCACTGAAACGTGCTCATTTACTGAGATTAGTTTTTTTCTCTCTAGTATTAAGATTTAATGGTTTTATAATGACCTTGACATTCGTCAAAATATGCTGCCGAATGTCACAGTTCTTTAGAAATTAGGACTGAGACTAATTTTAACAAATACGTCTCACTCTTTGAATTCAGATGGGAAAGACTTGGAATTCGCCGGTTTGAAATGAATAGTCTGATCTGACTCACACATGTCCAAACCAAGATACAAAGCTGGCTAACCCGTCTTAGCAATTATATTAATGAAATAAAACAAGACGTACCCAAGTTTAGTCACTTACCAATGCCTCTGTTTTCTCTAACTAAATTCTCATTTCGACGTGTGTAATTTACCAATAACTTTATTCTGGGTTTTTGCATGATTACACCCGACTTCCCTGATAGATAAATGCCTTCGTTATCGGGTATTTATTCAAAGCACGTCAGTTCCAGGGTAGTATTCAGGAAGCACAACGTACAGGTCTCACATGATAATTACGATCAAAAATATACGGAATTTGGACTTGAGAAACCAAGGGATCAAAGACGTGAGGGTTGTCTGAGTGTTGCAACTATCTGCTTAAATATTTACTACAATGACGTTTAAGATGGGTAGAGAGCTGACACGTCGTGTCATTTAGTTGTAGACTACTTCTGTAATCGCTACCACGACTCAAAAGCACTTGTAATGTACGAAATTGTGTACAAACTGTCCACTATCTATCAAAGTAATATTAACTTCGCTATTAAATTCTTAAAACAAATCATAATGCATAAAACAACTGATGGTAATTAAGCTCCATTACGAAACCGGTTGCGCATATTACACCAATCTAATCGTCTTGGGTTGAAAAATGTCCTGTTGACAGTAGGCTACAGCAGTGACGAAGAGGCGTGTCGGCACCTGGGACCAAAGTCAAAGACAGAGACTCGGAGAACGAAGCCCAGTCCGGCCAGCCGCGGCTTCGTTAAACTGCAACTAGCGCGCCGGGGATCCGCAAAACAGATGCATACTATATAAACTCCTGTGCTTTTTATAAGTCTTCACAACAATCAGGTAAGACAGTGTGCATTGTGCTTTTTGTAATCTTTTTTTTCGTTGCTGTGGACTGTTTTTATTGCGTGCAATTGGAGACAGTCGCACTGATCGAAATATAAAGACGACTCTGTTAACATTCCGTTAGGGTATTTCCATATTAGTGTATTCATCAATACGTGTCTTTGTCCGGCATTTTTAGCTGTATGTGTCCTTAAAGCACAAATATGTGCTTGTCAGTCTTTTCTTGCGTAGCTGAAATGAAAGACAGGCTTTATTTGGGTCTTTGGGTGTAATAGTTGTGTTAAAATCCTGTATACCTGCCGGCACGTAGGTGTCATTGTGCTGAATCGATGCGTTAATTTTAAAGCCATTAACATGTGGAGATCGAATGATCCCCATGCACTGCGACATAAATGCGTTTGTGATTTACTGGCATGATCGATATCGTTTCTATGGCTGTGAATTAGTCTGTTTCTGTAGCGTCACACTGAAACCGTCCGCAATGCTGCAAGGCTTTCCAGCGCCAGTCATGTCCCCGCTGTGACAATGGCTTATTTAAAAGACCGTCGCCTCTGTGTCATATAAAGTGTATTTGTCAGCAAGTCGCTGGACACAAGTTTATTTGATAGGCTGTTTGAACTGTTTTGGCTTAATAGCACACCGGGCAGCATGCCGGTAAAAAAACGGTGAATAATAATAATATTCAGGGCAGATTTACACCATTACCCCCAAATTGGACTATCTTTCGTCCCCTAGCTTCAAAGAAATCGTACTGAAAGGGAGTCAAAACGTCCGCCCCTTGTTTTTCCGTACATGTTTATGTGTTACTGCAACAATAAAACGACGCACCGGTAAGATAACCCCATAAAATGGGACTGGTGAAGTGTGTAAGGGGATTTGCGTAGCTCACGGGAAGCGCACCGCGGAGGAGCCCTGAGATTTCACAAGCTTTCCATAAAATCTCTCATTAAGGCAGCTGCTTAGGAAACGAACAGATGGATTTAAAATGCGCCGTCCTAGGCACGAAACCTACCGCAGAGGCGGAATATTATCAATTGTTCAATACAACCCGGGAATATTTCAAATTGGACATTATCGTTAATAAACGCGTGCAAAGAAGCCCTGAACTTTTCACGTGTAGCAGAGATACGCATCGACTTGATCAGTGGCCGGATTTTGCGTGTTTCCCGAGCGGTATGGTGTCCGCCACGTGTCCCCCCGGTCACATCGCACCATGCGGGCGAACAGATGAAGGGCCGTGAGGCACAGCGGGGTCGTTAGAGCTCACAGCCAGCGAAGGCGCGCCGCGGTGCCGATCCCGGTGTGTCCTCGGCCGGTCCGGCCTCCTGAGTTTTTACGGGAGAGCCCCTATGTCAAGCCAGTGATCTCTAACAGTCGTCAGAGTCACAGATGGCAGCCTGGCGCACAGACGGCGCCCCCTCTTCGCCCTGTCTGGCGACAGACTGACTTTGCTACACCGGTACTTCTCTGGAGGATTTGAGGATTACACCGCTAGGATCTCTTGCCCCCGATTTGGGATGCCAGGGTGCCCTTCAGACCCCAGGGGGTGAATCTGGGCGTGATGGGCTTTATATATTTAGGACCACCTGTAGTCCACCGCACCTGCTGGGACAGGCCGTCTCCATGAGCGACTGCTCCTGTCGCTCCTGCACTGATGATTTTTCACTGGCTTGGCGTTCCCTCATTCCCGTTACAGCAGACCAAGGTGGCGCACTGGCCTCTTTCATAATTCAGCGTGGTCCACACAGCCTGGTTCTGTCCGACGTGAACAGAAAAGCTAATTAAACGGCTCCCTTTACAATGGACCAGCACAGTGAGGAAGCAGACTTCGCTCCCGGACGTACCCCATGTGTGCCCGGCCCGGCGCCACGTCCTATCTGTGATTAAAATGCCCGTCTCTCGTGCACAGCCGGCCTCGTGATGCCTAGGACCGCCCCTTTGTCTATTTGTAGCTTAATAAGTGAATTTAATGGAGAGCAGAGACTGAAAGTGAATTGAAAACCCCTTTGTGCTCCTTGGATGCATGGAAGGTTTATTTTTTACTTTTTATTTTCAATGGCCCATTTAAGGCCTATATAATAGCATTTATCCTGGGCTGGGGGGGGGGGGCTATTCAGTCCATGAACCGGACCGGCTCTGCTTTCCACGCGCTTTGGCGAGGAGACACTCATTTCCCCATAAATTCACACTCCTGCTGCAAAATCACTCGCTCGCTGTCAAACTGAGAAAAACACTGACGCGCGTTCAGCCACGAACGTGAACTTTGACCCCGAGGAGTGACTCCTTCCCGGTGCCTGGGCACCCGATCGGCTACTCCCAGATTCTCTGGACACTTTCTATGTTTCACAGTTTTTCAGAAACTTTTACACAGGCTGTTCACCTGCCATAAGTAATCCGCTCCACAAACCCTCACATAAGTCAAATTTTACTCCCAAACCAGTCAGATTAACTTCACGTACCATTCAAGACACCTCTTAGCAAAGAAGACATGAGCCAGAAATATACTAGTAATACATACTGAAGAACACATATTAGATGAAGTAAAAGATCTTTACCCAGCTATACTCACTGGCGTATGCCATTCTTTTGCATTTGTGCTGACAGAAACTGTTTAAGGTAATAGGACACCTCATGCAGAACCCCCTCCCCCACCTCCCCGCCCCTGGTGACGTACCCCAGCCTTGCCCATCTGTCAAAATGTTTCCTGCCTTTGGCCCATCTGAACGTCATGCCCCCATGTTGGCCTCGTCCCCCCTGACGGATGCCAGGTGCCCCACCCACGTTGGCCTTCACCCCACCTGATTCAGACCCTGTACCTTGCTTTGGGGGCATAGTCCATCATGACGTCATCCTTGTTTGGCTAATAAACGGGTCAAATTCGCATCTTCCGTTCTGCTCAAATCTTCCCTTTTCTGCCGCACGCCTCATGATGTATTTGCCTGTGAACTTTAGAACGTTCTAGAGGCAACTGATGGGAAAAAGTTCAGAAACGACGAAGCTAATCGGGCTGTACCCCATAGCTCCTTCCTCGCATGACCCATTGGCAGAGGCTGAAACGCACCGTCTTGGCGCCTGGCCTTATTAGACAGAGAGCCTCGACACCTGTCCATACACCTGCAGTTTGAGGCCAGAGGTGTTTATCCACATGGCGTTTCCTCATACATCACCAGCCACTACTGCCAGTCTTTGAGGAAACCAGGATGTGTAAGAAAGGAGGAAAAATATTATAAATATTAGTGTCATATGTTGGTGCCGGGCTTCTGCATGCAGAGAAGCACTTCCTGTTAGCGATCACTTGCTTCACAGCTCAGATCGGTGGCTCTCTCTGCAGCCGGCCCCTCGTGTCCGGCGTTCGTACACATATCACCCACGTTGCCCCTGGAACTGGTGTGTCAGAGAGGGGGGTTCCTTGGCAGAACTAAGGTCCCAAGGTGGGGCCCATATCAATCCACATCAGGCTATGGTGTCTCACTTGGGACTCAGATCACTTGGGACTCAGGTGGGTGGGAAAATCCACCCTACCAGTGATGCAATCTCCACCCTGCGGTTGAGTATCGAGATCATAAGGCCTTTATCTCACCATTAAATTTCTAATGGCTTATCTTGGTGTAGGGGTTGTGGGGGGGACTTGACCCCATCTCAGGCAGCACAGGGTCCACCCAAGATGGCATGCCACTCCATCACCGGGAACGTAAACTCACACTCTGCTGGCAATGTAAAGACACCAGTTATGCTGGCTGAATGTGAGAGTACCACGTGTGAGAGTACCATCTGTGAGAGTACTGTGTGTGAGACTACTGTGTGTGAGAGTACTGCTTGTGAGAGAATCACGTTTGAGAGTACTGTGTGTCAGAGTACGGTGTGTGAGAATACCGTATGTGAGAATACTGTGTGAGAAAGAATCTTGTGTGAGAGTACTCTGTGTGACAGAACTGCTTGTGAGAGAATCGCGGTTGAGAGTACTGTGTGTGAGAATTCCATGTGAGAGTACTGTGTGTGAGAGTACCCCTTGTGCGAGAATTGCGTGTGAGAGTACCATGTGTGAAAGTACTGTGTGAGAGAGAATCTCGTGTGAGAGTACCGCTTGTGAGAGAATCGCATGTGAGAGTACTATCTGTGAGAGTACCACTTGTAAGAGAATTGTGTGTGAGAGTACTGTGTGTGAGAGTACTGCATGTGAGAGTACCCTGTGTGAGAGTACCGCGTGTGAGAGTACCCTATGTGAGAGTACTGTGTGTGAGAGTACCGCTTGTGCGAGAATCACGTGTGAGAGTACCGTGTATGAGAGAGAATCTCGTGTGAGAGTACTGTGTGTGAGAGAATCACATGTGAGAGTACTGTGTGTGCGAGTACCGTGTGTGAGAGAGAATCTTGTGTGAGAGTACTGCATGTGAGAGTACTGTGTGTGAGAATACTACTTTTGAGGGAATTGCGTGTGAGAGAATCATGTGTGAGAGTACTGCGTGTGAGAGTACCGTGTGTGAGAGTACCGTGTGTGAGAGTACCCTGTGTGAGAGTACCGTGTGACGTGTGGGAGTACCCACAGGAAACCCCTGTGCACGGGGGAACATGCTAATGCCAAAAACTGTTACTCTCCTCCATAACTTTACCTTGCTGGACAAACATAGCTGACATAAACATATCCTGGATTGCTGAGCACTGTCCCTGTTACTGTATGGTATCACGAGGGAACTTATTAATTCATGGGTAAAATTTGGCTTGTGAAGTTGAGCCCTGTATTGAGGTCTGTCCTGTCTGTGTGTGTGTGTGTGTGTATGTGTGTGTACATGTGGATTATGTTTATATTACACTGGGGGGATCAAATGTCCCCCACAATGTGATAAAAACCTGTTATGTTGATGTTGTGTAAATGCAATCAAAAAACTAAAAATGCCAAAAGTCTTGCATTGTGTTTAGTTACATATGGTTAAGGTTAGAGCTGGGTAGGGGTTGCGGTTGTTTTGCCCATAGAAATGAATCGAGGGTCCCCACAAAGATATAATTACAAACCTGTGTGTGTGTGTGTCTGTATGTGTGTGAGCTGCGGGCCCAGCATGTACTACAGTCCCGCTGCTATACCCAAGCTGTCGCCATGGCAACGGGATTAAATGTGAAGACGTGCTGGAGGTTCGCGGGCTGCGTGGTCCTCCGGTGCGGGGCTGCCGAGGCTGAAGACAAGTGGAGAACATCTCCTCCCAGGGACGGGAACTAACCGAGGGAGGGCGGAGAGAGAGGGGAGCCAGGGAGCGAGAGAGAGAGACTTACTGTTTACATTGGAGTGAGAGAAAGAGGGAAGAAAGAGGAGACAGAGAGAGGCTTACTGTCTGTGAGAAAGAGAGAGACGGGGAGAGAATCATTATAGCTTAGGAAGCACATATAGATAGATAGAGGCTGTGGAGAGACACTTACTCTGTTCACGTGTTATTTTGTGGAACAGAGGGAAGGAGAGACAGAGAGAGAAGGAGGGACAGAGTGAAAGAGTCTCAGGCACTGGGTCCACTGCCTCTCTGGGCTTATGCAGACCAGGCAAGGAAGGTCAGCAGGACGCAACCTGATCAGCACCTGGTAGCTGGAGGGACGTGGCACTGGCGCCTGCACTGGGTCTTAACGGTTCACGCATGGTCACACATTGAGTTCTGCCTTTTTATTTCCAGGCAGGTAAGTCCTCTGGGGGGTGTCTTGGTGCTGGGGGGGGGGGGCGTCTGTCTGGCCTGGGGCTGTGTTTTTCCTGGTAATTAGCGTGTTGTTTCTCGCCTGGGCATGCACCGGGGCGGACTGTGAGGAATCTCTCTATGCTTGTTGTCGTTGTCGCTACTCGACCATCTGTGGGTTGGCTGGCCATTCGTGTGACGCTGGATGGTTCGCGTCAGGCTCACTAGTGCCAGGGGGCATCCCCGGGGGGGCCCACACACCCACAAGGTCGTCCACACAAATGGGGACTCAACATGAGCACCTTCAGCTGGTTATCTTAATCCGTCACCTTTAAGTCCAGGCCAGAGTGCCCCCTACTGGTTGATGATGGACATTTCTCATGAACAAAAGTGCCCACTGATCATAATGGGGGATCACTTCCGAGTGCACCTTCCGCTCCGTAGTGATGGTGACACTCTGCTACTCTTCCCTTGGCCCCCATCCTGTGCTATGGAGTGTGGCTGTGCATTCACCTGTGTGACCTTGCATTTGTATGTGTGTGTATGTGTGTGTGTGGGAGGGGGTCTCTCTGGACCCACAAACGCAGAGCATAAACTTGCTACAGAAGAACATCAAAGCAAATTAATGGTTTGAATATTGTAACCTTGTTAACTTTGTTATAAAAATAATGTAACCCGGCTAAATCGATCATCCGTAAACGGCCTGTTCTGTAATTGTAATTGCTATAGTGGGTTGCAGAGCACTAGTCGCATCATGGGTTTGACTTGTTTCCCAGCATGCCTTGCTGCCCGTAGAGAGTGTTGCTGTTGAACAATCCTGTGCACCTGCGACTCCGGAGAGCAATGAGATATGCACGTAACTGCGGACTCCTGTCTGCGGCTGTCTCTCTCCACTCCAGACCGAGTCGTCATGCAGGATACGCGCTAACACTGCGCCCCCCCACCCCCCCCCCCAGCTGAAGAGAAGCGTGAAGAGAGTGAGCAGGTGTGTGTGAAGATGTGGCTGCATCTCGCCCTCCTCTGGATGTACTTCTACGCTCCCCGGCTCTGGGGGCTGCCCTTCAAGTCTGACCAGGAGCTGGACGTCACCCCCAGGATCACCGTGCCCTTCAGCGGTAAGATCACACCCTCATGTCTGTGTCCTGCGTCTGTCTCCCACTCCCTCGCTGCCGCTTGGGATGGTGCTGATTGGCTCGCTCACCATCCGCTGGCCCGTCCGAGTTTCTCCTCGTTTGGAGTCGTTTCTGACGTGCTTTCTAGAATGTTCCGATGCCTGGCCTGACTCCTCTTCGGATTGTCAGACTGCATAAGTCACCCCTATGCAGCCCTGTCCTACTTCACCGAGTGTAAACATTCCGCCGTCGCTGCTGCATGCTTTTAGCACTTGTCCTCGTTGTTGGAGCAGGCAGGCCACTGGCAGATAAAAACATAGTGGGGGTCCATGCTGCATCGGAGAGTTGGGGGGCGGGGCCTGTCCCTTCCTCTCAGATGTGTTCTGTGCAATGATGTCACATGGTGTCGGCATGGTAACAGCTCCCAGTTGGGGGGGCCTGGGGGAGGAATGTAAACCTTTAGGAGGTCTGGTAAATGTTTAGTCAGCTCTAGTTGCGCCTGTAGCCAGGCCGGCGTGGCTGCCGTGGAAACGGGGCCCGGATTGCGTCCGGCTTGGAGCTGGGCCTCGACAGCGGGGGCTGGATCTGCCTTCCTTATCGTGGCCATCAGAGTTCCTGCTCAGACCTGCATGCATGGAGCTGACCCCCCCGGAATGACAGAGAGTGAGTCACCCCTCTGTCTGCATGGGCACAGGGCCAACACACCTCACACCTCATCTCACAGCAATGCAGGCCCCTCCCACTGCCCCAGGGAAGCTCCGCCCACCCCCATTCGGAATGATGCGCACAGTAACATGCGTATTTATGGCCATGTGTTTTTATTTAATATCCCATGTAGTGCGGGGAGGTGCAGTGAAGGTGTTTCTGCACGTGTGTGAGCTTGTGTGTCCTTGTCTGTGAGTCCCAGGGAAGTTTTAGGGAAGTGGCACAAGTCCCAGCATACCTCATCTTCTTCCATAATTTTTTAAATATTTCTATAAATTTCATTGATTGAACATACACTTTTATCCAAAGCGATATACATTATTTGAGAAAGCAGGGCCAGACAGTTCTCACTCTCGTCTTCTCCCCCCTCCCCATCTCTCCCTGAGTTTTGTGGAAAATGCACGGCGACCCCACCCCCACATCTAATTCACCCTGTGCCTTCTGTCTCCACTGGGCCCTGGAGACAGCCTGTGGGGGGCTGGGGGTCTGGAGACAGCCTGTGGGGGGCTGGGGGTCTGGAGAGAGCCTGTGGGGGGTGGCCTAACATTGGGTCAGGTGGGTCTTGATAGGTTCCCGCCCCAGCGGGCATCAGTGGCGGAAACTCAGACAGGAGGGACAGGGCAGACGGAGCCCTGTGGGGGGTGTTTTTCCACTGCTCACATCTTTTCTCAAAGTGCCCCCCCCCCGCCTCCTATCCCCTGCTGTAAAAGCTCCTTGCAGTGCAATGCTTGATGTTTTCAGCTGACCATGTGACCTAGTCATGTGACCTGAGCTCCTTATCTGAATCAGTGCTGGATTCCCCCAGAAAATGATCCTTAAGGAGCAGATTCATAAATGCAGTTTAATTGACTTGCTGACTGAAATGGAAGGACCTCGTCATTTTGTCTCTCATACCTGTTGACGTCTCCCCACAATGCGGGGGCCAGTAGACCCAGTTCAGCTGGAATCTCACATAGCTGGTTCACCCACAGCCTAACCCTAACCAACAGCTTTGATTCACCTGGCCGGAGGACAGGACTGGCAGGAGGTGTGTGTGTTGTCACTGTGTGTCCGTGTGTGTGTGTGAGTGTGTGTGTGTGTGTGTGTGAGTGTGTGTCTGTGCGTGTGTGTGTGTGTGTTTGGGTGTATGTGTGTGTGTGAGTGTGTCTGTGTCTGTGTGTCCATGTTTGTGTGTGAATGTCTGTGCGTGAGTGTGTGTGTGTTTGGGTGTATGTGTGGGTGTGTGTCTGTGTCTGTGTGTGTGTGTGGGTGGGTCTGCCTGCTCAGTGCAGCTACAGGCTGGTGCTCGTATCCATGAGAGGGCTGTCATTAGGGTTCGCCCGGGAAATGACAAAACCTCTGGATATGGGGATCTAGGGGGATATGGGGGCCGGGGGGGCATCCTTCCTGAGTCCCAAACCTTGATGGTGGCTAATGAACCTTCTCCACTGGGAGGTCATTTCAGGTCCAATGGGCGATGCCACCGCCCTCCCCCCACCCCCCCAGCCAGTGATGGCTCACCTTTAACAGGGGAGCTGGTGAGAGCTGGCTGAGACAACCAGTGCCTCCGGCACTGAGATGCGGCCCAATGCGTGTGCTGTCTTGTGGATGATCAGATCAGACCAATCACGTTGCAGAATGACCCTCACTGGGGGTGGGGGCAGAGGACAAAGTTCATGAAGCAGCATCTCCAGGAAGCGACTGCGTCGTAAATCTGGGGGGCTCAATAAGACAAACATGATGCAAGGAGAAGCTGACTGGTCAGGGTAAACAGCATCTGGGGGGTGGACTGTATGCACTGGTGGGGTCAGGTGTAAGGAGGGGCATGGACACCAAGGGTTGCGGGGAGGTCAGGTGAACACACACCCAGGCCCTGACCCCTGACCTCTGAGCCTCTTTTTATTTCGTTTGTGCTGAACCTCAGATATCTGTCTTTTAGACTGCCCCCCCATACCCAAATAAAGTCACATGGGTCTGTCTGCCAGACCTGAGGGCCTCAGATATGTTTTGCCCATGAGCACTGACCCAGTAAAGGGTGACTATGCATCTGGGGGCTAATGGACGTATCAGGGGCTCACTCAGTGAGGGGGGACGTCAGCCCATCAAACGTGGGGAGGCCGTGCATATTGCACACACGCTGAGCCGGGGGCCAGGATTTGAACCCTCGCCCTGGAGGTGTGAGGCTACACTTTCGTCATTTTTAATTTGCGCTTCATAAAGGGCAAAAGTTAGAAACGAAAACGTAGCTGCAGGAAGCGTCGCCCTCGAGTACAGGAAGGGTTTCCAAACGCTCAGAGAGAAAGCAAGTGCTGCTTTGTGAAAGCCATCAGATCCCTGTCTATATAGACAGAAGGTCCCACGCCAGCCAATGGCATGGCTGCTGTGAGTCACAGGGTGCGGCCGAGGCCAGGGGGTGGCGGCCTGGGCGGGGCTGTATTATGTCTTCAGTAGCTGGTTCTGGATCAGCTCGATCATCCAGCACTTAGCAGGTCAGGCTGTGATCATCAGGAGGGTGACTGATGTTCTTGACTATGAAGGCCTTCCCATAATAAAGACTGGTCTGCACAGGGTTGGGGGGGGGCACGCCCAGGCCTTGCACCATGCAGGATTATGCGTCTGTGGATCTGTGGAGAAGAAGCAGGCCTTCAGGTACCTAGGAAGCAGGCTTGCACTCAAAAGCTTAAGTATCATTACCTGGAAGAGTTTCTGTGAGGTGTGTGCGTGTCCAGGTCAGGGCCGCCGCGGGTGACGTGGCAGATTCCACGGCCAGGCCGGGAGGGGCGGCTCTTCGCGTGACTCTGGCTCGTCCGTGTGCGGGACAGAGCGAGCGCCTCAGGCGAGGGTGGGAATTTGCTATGTGATGCCTGGGTTTGCTGAGGAACCTCACAAAGCCGCCTGCAGGACCGCCTCACCCGCGGTGACCGTTTCCATGGTGCCACGTGGTGCGGAGCTCGATCAGCCTTTCTGGTCGCCGTACGATCCGGTTACAGTGCATCCTTTCTCTTTCTGCTGCTGGCCACTCTGAGAATTCTGGGACTGGACCAGCATTTTCGGGTCCAGCCTGTGATTCCCAGGCTACGTGCGACTGGAGTGTCAGAAGGGTGTCTCTTGCTGCTCGTCGGCAGAAGAATGAACCACGGACGCCAGCGCAGATGCCTCGCCGACTGTGGAGGCTCTGACTGAGCATAGCCCTGGGGGCTTTAAGGGGGGGGCGTGTCAATGGGGCTGTCATAACTGCATGTTGTCTGTGTAGCCCTCTGTATATTCTTACATAACCTTGGTTCCCACAAAATACTCTTTTTATGAGGATGGGGCTGTGTGGGGGGGATGAGCCTGACTATACAAGGTAGTCATCAGGTGACCCAACATTTAGCCCTAAAATCCAATTCCTGAGCTGCCCTACTGCCCCCTTAGCTGTACCCTATCTGTCTAGCTGGCCTAAAGAACTTGGGGAGCATATTTACTGTACGCTCTCCACAGGGGCTTGTAGAAGGACATGGCCACAGGGGTACCGGCCCCAGCCGCAAGCTGATTGGTCCTCAGAGTGCCCCATCCTGATTTAAAACATGTCATTGGCTAATGATAAGGTTTGGTCCCTCTGTTGAATTATGGCCTCTCCTATGCCCCCTCCAACTTAAAAATTGATTCAACCTTAGTTCTTCCTCATAGAAACATGAGTGTTTAAAGACCGAAAGTGCAAAACGCAATAATAATCAGACCAAATCACGCACAAACGTTACCTGATCCCATGATGGTTACAAGCGTAGCAGAATTTGAATGGGGTGAGCAGGTCTGTCACACATGGATGTGGGCAATTTCACACACAGACACACACACGCACACGTTTATATTCATATCTTTGTGGGGACTCTCCATTCATTTCTAGGAGCAAAACTCTAATCCGACGACCTTAACCCCTGCCCAGCCCTAAATAAATAGCAAAATTGCATCTTTTTATCACATTGTGGGGAAATTTGGTACATAACACACACACACACCCATACACACTCTTATACTCACAGATACACACGCACATACACACAGATACACACACAAACACACCCTCGTGTGAGTGGAACTTGGCAGGCTCGCCTGTCCCAGCCGTCCCCCGCGGGCACGGTGGCTCACAGGATCCCGCGGCGGGACAGCCCTGGCAGGCGGGACACCCCCTGCGTGACAGTGCCACGCTGCATGCGCTCAAACCCAGGAAACAGAGCACGCATTGTGATTGTTTCCTATGATCTGGGGTTTACCCGCCACCTGGCTAAACCTGTTATCCGTGATACAGAAGCCATATCAAATTTCCAGGGGATTTAATAAA
Source organism: Mormyrops attenuatus (assembly GCA_026777985.1). Taxonomy (NCBI): domain Eukaryota; kingdom Metazoa; phylum Chordata; class Actinopteri; order Osteoglossiformes; family Mormyridae; genus Mormyrops; species Mormyrops attenuatus. Next base: position 2,582,223 of record JAODKC010000045.1, on the reverse strand, counting down.
TAGGACTAACTGTTCCGTGTGTTTGCTTGGCGAATCCGCCCCTGTTCAGGTGCCCTTACCATGGGAATTTTGTAAATAAGGGTAACACTTATCAAGCACACAATACATGGTCAAATTATAGCAAATTATTTGTACTGCTACAGGATCCCTGGTTATGGTGTCCGCACACCAAGAACACTGACCAGCCAGTCATATAATGTCTGAATATGGGCTCAAGCATTTATTGGTTAAATCAGTGGCTGGTCCTTCTATCTTTATCCAGTTGTTGTACTTCTGTGCTGTATAAAATCAGCAGCAAATCACTGGTGCTCTGAAATATAAGTTCTCAGGTGCAATGTATAGCTGGGAAAGTGCAGAGCTGAAGATGTGAGGGAGAGTCGGCATGGCAACGTGCAACTCAAAGGACACCCCCCCAGGCAGAGCGACACCCCCACCCTCGTCATACTCTGGGCCCACAGGGAGTGGCAGCATGGGGGACACACTCCGGCTGGATTTGCCCTCGACACGATCGCACAATGACAGCTTTTGTGGAGCTGTGTGAGAGAGTGGCATCAACACACGGCCCGCTCTCCGGGCCAGAACTGACACTAAGGCACAGGCAGTCCCGTCTTCTGTTCCTGTCAGCTGATTGGATAACTTCCATGATGTCATGGAACAAGTAACACTTTGACGGGAGAGGGCGAAGCTAGCGTTTTGTCTCCACCAGACAATAGCTAATACTGACCAATACCACAGCACATGAAAGGAAATCCTTACCGCCGGAGTCAGAATGGGCACCGGAGGATATGGAGGTGAAAAGTAGGTCGTGGAACAGCAAACGCAGCCCAAGGGAGGAGAATGTGATAGGGGTTATTTGGGAGGTACGAAAGCTGAGATAGAGGAGGTGCACAGGATGAAAGGAGGACAGGCGGCTGTTCCCTGCTTGGAGGACCTGCTTCACTTCGGTTGCCGTATGTTCGGCTGGTGAAAATCAAGCCCTGACCAGCAGGTGGCGACACGGTTAAGAACACACGTTTGTATCTGAAACTGCCGAAGGTCTGAATGGAGAGAACTGTCAGGCCCTCAGTGGGGATCATAACCGATAATCACTCCGGTGATGAACGGAATGAAGGGGTATTATAATCTGGATGTAACCGTTCCCTAAGCAGTAAAGTGATAATCAGATCTGATGTGACGGAAACAGAGTCACAGATTTCAGGCTCCTCATCCAAATCCGCACTCGGCAGTGTCGTCTGTCTCGTCTGGAGGCCTGTGCAGTGCTCTGGGCCCGGTCCAGACCCGAATGCCCAGAACGGCTGTTCTACTTTGATCTCCTGATTGTGGAGAAGGAGAATATGTGGGGGGCGACAGCAACCACACAGACAGGGATGGGGGGGGGCGGCCGCCAGCTGGTGAAATGCTTGTAGATCCTCTTCCAGGTTGGAGGGTCTCAGAAACTGTACGGTGGAAATGAACTTCTGCTCTGACTTGCCCCTACAGGTTGGACGGAAGCTGCTGTTCCAGATGGTTTTGAGGGTAGCTGCATCCACTCGGTGGACGGGCTCTTTTTGGCGGGTTAGTGGGGGGGGGGTACTGTTTCTGAGAAAAATCCCAAAACTCCACCCCCAACAGCACGTGGCCACTTTAGTTTTCTTCTAGATCTTTCTGCAGGCCATTGCATCCCCTGACCTGTCAACGATGGTGAGAATAAACGAGCACGTTCCCAGTTCATACGTTTTTCATTTGAGATTTACTGAACTACTGACTGGCTGCAGGACTCTTTATTGGCTCTTAAATAAAAACTAGTATACAGAGTGTCAGGCCAGCTACAGAGCACAGGAATGCATCTGTCTACACACCACAACATTGTGTCCTTGAATGGATTCCCCTCTTTGCAAAGCACTAGTGTTTCCGTTAAACAGCAGAATTTACCTTGTGCATGTGAGTAACAGGCAGGGAAGATTTTTGTTCGTTAGTGGAGATGGGGGGGTCCATTTTTAAGCTCAGTTCTACGAGCCATTGGATGTTAGACCTTGCGGCAAACTGTTGTCAGTCTGCCAGAGGTCAGGGAGATATTCTGGCTGGCCAAGAGGAGCGCGTGAGTGTGTGTGTGATGGTTCAGGCTGGCCCAGTGCCAATTCATGTTCACCTGAGCAGCTCTGTGGGGTCCTGGCTTGGGTTCCTGGAGCCTGGAGTCCTTGGAGCCAAGACTCAGACCAACCCCCATCCATTTGGGTTTGGGGGAACCCTGACAGTCTGTCAGAGGTTTATATGTCATGCCATATGCAGCTAGAAGCCTGGATACTTCTACTGAAAGAGTACAAGTCAAGTGCCCTGGTCAAAGGTACAGTAAGAAGGTATCTCTATCAAGACAACTAGTTATCCTGGTTACAGGTACAGCAGCAGGCTGTCTCTACTGAGACACTTACAGTAATGACCCTGTACAAGGTGACGGTAGGAGGGTATCCAGTAGGATCAGTACAGCAGTGAGGTCAGTTTGGCAGTGAGGTCAGTACGGCAGTGGGGTCAGTGTGGCAGTAGGGTCAGTGCGGCAGTGGGGTCAGTGCGGCAGTAGGATCAGTACAGCAGTGGGGTCAGTGCAGCAGTGAAGTCAGTATGGCAGTGGGGTCAGTGCGGCAGTGGGGTCAATGCAGCAGTAGGATCAGTACGGCAGTGGGGTCAGTGCAGCAGTGGGGTCAGTGCGGCAGTGGGGGGACAGCTGTAGAGTATCTCATCCAAAAGCAGTAGAGCTTTTGGTCACTAGGCCTGCCCAGCTTTTGGATGGGGGCCAAGGTGTACAGGAGAGACAGGGAGGTGAGTCAGTAGGGAGCATGGAGCAGGGGTGTGTCCCCCCAGCAAGCTGCAGTAC
>JAODKC010000045.1:2543905-2561338 GCA_026777985.1 Mormyrops attenuatus | reverse complement strand
CCCCCCCCCCCCCCCGCCCGCCCCCCCCCCCCCCCCCCCCCCCCCCCCCCCCCCCCCCCCCCCCCCCCCCCCCCCCCAGAGAGGGGAGGTAAGCGGGTATAGTGAGCCCTTCGTATGAGGATTTTGGGTCCCCACCAGAATGCAGAAGGGCTTCACCACGGGATTCCCCCTGCCTTAGACGTCTACACGATTATTTGGGTCCCACAGTGCCTCCTGGTGTCAGCCTCAGGGACTTGCTGTCAGGCTTGTGATGATGCAGTAGCCTACGCTACTGCTGTCAGTGTTCCGCCTTGCCAATTATTTCTAACCCTCCAGCAAAAGCTGTATTTTAGCACCAGTGGCGGGAGGTGATTTCATGCACGGAACCCAGTTCCTCTGCACTGTGTAAGGAACGTGGCTTCAGAGCCTTTCCGGTCCCTGCATCCGGTTTCTCACTGTCCATGCCCAAAATCAGCCTTCAGAGGCTCAGCTCACATTGTCACAGGAGACACGTGCTTGGAGAGCTGACCTCAGCGTGACCCCAGCGGGGGCTCAGTCCCTTTCCTGTCCTCCAACTTCCTTTGGAGCGAGTCTGTTTGACAAATAACAGCACCCAGAGCTCTCCCCGGCCCTGGCCAAGCACCCCGTCAGGCATTGGAGCTCCTGTGACGCACTCACACATCCTAAATCCTGTTACCCAGGAAGCGTCTGAAGGGCACTGACAGGAACAGGACCCCCTCCCCACCGCACCAAGGCCAGACTATAGCATTGACCAGAGCTCAGGCGCTGTTGCTCAGCAACAAGGACCATTCATTCCATTTTTTTTTTAAATCTAAATGTGACTTTTTAAAATGAGGTGGGCAAGGCTTTGCGACACGCGGTTGAAACTGCAGGAAAATCTCCCATAATGCAATGCAGCTTGGCCGCAAAGAGAGCCCTAGCGAACAAAGTGTGGGCAGCCGGCGGCCGGGGAGGGCCGGCAGGAGCTGGGATGGCCTTCCGCATCACATGGAGGAACAACAAGCCAGCATGTTTACGCAAGTCACAGGGCTCGATTGTTGCTGCGAACGGGGCAGGGGCGCACGTTGGCCACATTCCAGGAGCACTCGAGCGAGGAGGCACGAGCGAGATCTTGCACGCCAGTGCGTCCCTGCAACCTGAATTTCCAGCCTCCCCTAGCACCAGTCGCTTAGCATGTCAGCTCGTGCTGCGCTCCCCTCTGCGGGGGTGGGGGAACAGAATGTCAAAATCTCGTCAGCAGTTAAAGGCATGTGCAAGAAAATCAATTATCAAACCCATCACAGCGTAACATAAAACAAATAAACCACTCTAACTGGTGGCTAATTAACTATAATGGGAGACTCTCTAACCCAGTTTAGAAGTGTAAAAACCTATATAAAATAACTGGGGTGGGTGTTTAATGCACATTGGCCATTTTCCAACTCAACATTGTTAACAGTGTGAAAGGCCTCTGGAACAATCTATGCAGCTGGTACAAGCACCTGTTACATGCCTCAAACGCTTGGCCGGGTCGTCCAAGTTTCAGAGCAAGAATCCGACCCACAAACATGTTAATGGATCATTCAGGATGTCGGGAAACAATTTATTTCAGCATGACGGACAGGCGGAACACCTCAGAGGGATGGAAAAAAAAAAGGAAGAAAGCTGGGAACCTGCTAGTTTGTGTCTGACTCTCCAGGCCCAACAGAAATGATCCACTACTCTCCAAACAACCTCAAACCCCAAGGTGGCGCCATCGATGGTTGGAGTGTCACATGACAAAATATCGACCGACCCCCGTGACATTTCACAGTACTTCTCCGGACCTGCGATGCTGTCGCCGGATTCCCCCAGGGCAGAGTGCCCCTCTCCGTCTCATTCGGGCTGCCTGTCCAGAGGCCGGATCATGCCCAGGGTGGAGGGCCGGTTGACAAAGGGGTGCCACTGGCCCTGGATGCTTGGGCTGTCCGTGTGGAAAGGCTTGCGTATGCGGATGATGTCCAGGCCCGACTGGTTGGCCAGCTGCCCCAGTATCTCTCCAATCTCCTGGGTCGTCTTCTTGTTGACGGTCTCCTCCCTCACGCTGCCATTCACTGCGAGACAAAGACAAAGGGGCACTTGGGCTGTTTCGTTTTCTCCGGGGCATGGCTTTCAAAATGGCTAAACACGTGGCGTGTCAGTACAGGTCCACACAGCTGGCCGCTCTGCGATGCAGTTCAGCTCAGAGCCCCCTCCCCTCCCCGAGGGCCTCAGGGTGAGCCGAGTCGAGCCCAACCGCGGCCCCGAATTCCTCCGCTGAAGTAACTACTTGGCCAGTCATCCTCCTTGGGTGTTTCAGGCACTAAATAAAACCTCACGGGGAGCATCCCAGGAGGACCTGGACCAGGCAGGCCGGCCTCAAACGGGGCAACATCAGATCCTCTGATCTAACATAAGAAACATCGAGGTCATCGTCAGCAGCGAGCCTTTTTTAACACGGCCGCAATGAATTGGGTCAACAGAAAATGTCTCTCAGGACACAGGGAGAGATTTAGCGAGGGATGGATTTAGTGCTAGGTGTGTGCGAGTGAGAAATGCTGCTTACGCATCACACCGAATGTGAAACCGTATTATGTATTTAAGGTTGGAATGGGTCAGTGGTGGAGGACAGTTGCTGACCGAAGAGACCATTCTATGCTGGAGCCATGGAATTCAGAGGTGCTGTGACCTTCGACGCCTTCAGTAGTACAGCCTCTTCCAAGAAAACACAAAGTCACTCTACAACAGCTTTTCTTCAAGCAAAACCAGGGTGGCAGCAAAGCATGTGAAGGTGGTGGGTGTCCTGCCTCAGAATGGGAGGCGGAGATTTTGGAGCCGTCTCACCAGTTCAGCAGGAGGTGTGAGGTTTCACCCGAATGAATTCCTCGGAGGAAAACAAAGCCGTCTTCCTGGTGCGCAAACAGATATCGACACGTAGTCTTTCCGAGGCGCTACAAGCGTTCATTTGGGAGGCTGAAGCACCACACCTACGGTTATAATTATCTAAACAAACAAGTGGTCCCACTGTAACACAAAACCATTCAGTTAAAGAAAGGAGTGGGAGGAAAGGCCAGATTACAGCCGCAAAACAAAACAACACACACAACAAAGCCTTCAGCGTATTTAGCGTGTACAGTCAACCGTTCTATCCATCTCTCTCTCCCGGCTTATCATCAGCTCCTGGAACAGCTGTGTTTGTGTCCTGAGAGAGACTTACGGAAGTAATACCCCAGTTCCCAACAGCACCACTCCAATACACCCCCACATTCACCCATGGGTGTAAGACAACGTTCGGCACAGGTGTCCTGGGAGATGAGTCAGTAAAGCACAGCCCTAGCCGCCGAGGCAGAGATGAGGCCGCAGGGCTTTTCCTCCATAAAGCAGGTCATTGTGCTTATACTTCACTCTAGTTTAGGGTAAAATCTTAACTCTGGACTGAGAGTACAGCCAGAAGAACCACCTGCACAAACCTTGCCCCCCAAAACACCCATAAACTCGTTTTTAAAAATTCCTAAACCAAAGCATTAGTTGGTGTCATGGTGGGGAGGTCTGCATAAGAACATAAGAAATTTACAAACGAGAGGAGGCCATTCGGCCCATCAGGCTCGTTTGGGGAGAACCTAACTAATAGCTCAGAGTTGTTAAAATCTTATCTAGCTCAGATTTAAAGAAACCCAGGGTTTTAGCTTGCACTAAAATTTCCACTTATGGCCACGAGTTCTAGTATTTAAACTAATTTAGCTGAACAGCATCCCGACCTGTTAGAATCTTATATACCTGGATCATGTCCCCCCCTTAGTCTCCTTTGCCCGAGGCTAAACAGATTCAGCTCAGCTAACCTCTCTTCATACGACATTCCTCTAAGACCAGGAATCATTTTCGTAGCCCTACGTTGAGCCCTTTCCAAGGCAGCAAAGTCCTTCTTAAGGTATGGTGACCTGAACTGAAAACGGAACCAGAACAAGACAGAACCAAGCTGGGACATTAAGCTCCTCTGCTAAAGGGGGGAACAGCAGCTCAGCGCTGGTTTTCTGAACGCGGGAGAGCTGTTGTTGCAAGTCACATTGTGTATGACATACATCCTCATTCAAAAACCATCAACAAATGTCAAATACGATGATCAATAGAGCACTAAGTCAAACCCAGTAAACAAGAATCTACTTACCGCATACAATTTATTTACTGCTTCCTTAATTTCTAAGCAGGTATCAGTATTTGCCACATGTTAGAATGCAGCCAAAAAAGTTTTAAATAAACCAGGTAGACTTTCATTAGTGAAATAGTGAAATGTAGCAACTGTGTGTGACGAGCGCCCTCTACTGAAGGACGTTGGAGGGAAAGAAAACGTGAACAATCCGGAGGAGTGCCGTAGGCAGCGATTCTATGTCGGTGTCCGTTTTACACTCACGGTATTCTGCCACAATCTTGGCTACTTGGACGGGCTGAGGGGACACATAGACCACGACTCCGGGATTTTTCCTGGCGAAATCCACCACGCCATCTTCAATAAACTCTCTAAAATAAACACATCAGCAGAAGCTCAGTCAAGTCCAATCACTTGGTAGAAAACAATAATGCGATTGAGAATATAAAGTGGATCCTTGAAAGCATGTATCCTTATAGCTTGTTTTCTCAAGAGAAATAATATGTATGTAAAAACTAAATAAATAAGTTAAATTTTCAATGGTAGCTGAAAGAAACGCAACGTTAAACCTGGCTAACGAGCCGTTATTAGATTAGTAGAATTAACAGTCAAGAGCATCATGGTAAAAAAGTAGATATGATGGACTTGGCCTCGTTATGGCTTTACATTTCTAACGAGTGTAGGACCAGTACTGACGATGGATAAAAGACGATGGACCATGCTTTTGCCGTACTTCGATTACCGTTCACAGTAGCGCTAAATAGTTCGTTAACTGACTGCAAACCTGGCTCCAAGGGATCCCTGTCCGTTCTTGGAAAAGATCAGCGAGACCCTCTTAAGCTGACAGACGTATCGGCCCACGCCGTTTTGCAGCACACTTCTAAGGAAGCGACTCGAGGTGCCCCTGGCTGTCATGGCAGAATGGCAGTAAAATGCTACATACAAGCCGCTGCGCCGACCACCATCACAGAAGACGATCTGGTAGAGGACAGCGTGAGGGACACGGACGCGCAGACCGGTACGCCACCGGATACCTTCCTACCGGAAACACGGACGCATTATTACCGGCCCTTACTGCTTTCAATATTCTGCCTTAATATATTAAACTGTCCATACATATATATTACAACTATTTAAAAAGCTAATAATATAGCATGTCACAAACAATAAATCTAATATAATTTCTTTCCTTCCAATAATGTATCCTCGTCACTCAGTGCCACACGGACGTATTTTGGTGTGAGGACAGCCATGGATCCGCGAAAAGCACATGAGGACTAGAAGCAAGGTGAAGGTAAGTTGACTGTCGTCGTTAAATGCGTTTAAATTTAAAGGTTCAGTATGCATATGTTTCCATAAAAGCAAGGGAATGTTGTTCTTTTTATCCTGCTCATCATTTTATTTGGCCGTAGAAATGACAGGAAGGATAGGGCGAATGTAATCTAACGTACTGTTACATGGCACTGCTGTTTCAGCACATAACCTGCGATGTAAAATATGTCACATTGTTCTCTACTGTACTATTTGTAATACAGTACATACATAAGTACAGTGTTTATTAAAAACTAGTTAATTAAAAGCGGTTTACCCTTTAAATTTTTAAGTACATATTTAGCTTAAATGCAATATTTTTAATTACGACTATGACCATTCTAGACTGTGTATTCTGGGGATTATTCATTCCGCGCAGGACATTTGGGCCACATAGCGGAATTTTATTAATCCGTCACAACCATTTGAGAGCGTCAGTGTTAAGTCCCTCCTCTTCCGCTTCTCCGCGCCTTTTCTAACCAATCAGGGCGATTATTATCCCACGACAACAAATCAGCAAAAGGCTCCTCCCTATTCTGCACATTTATTTGAACAGAGCAGGAGTAAGAAAAGCGCCTTCTTTTGCACATGCGTTGCCATTCTGATGCGATTTAGACACACTCGAGGAGTTTGTACGTTAACGTAATGAATATTTGCTTGCTTAATAACAAACGCGTTAATTGTGGCCTGCATTTCTAGACACGCATGTCTCTGTAAATAAGTTTTAGGTGACGTACAATGCTTAGCGTCACAACATTATGTTTTTAGGTTTAGAACTTACAACAAGTGTGAATCTTTAGCCTCAATATCATCTGTACCTTAAGCGCCATGTAAAACATTATGGGTGTCCATAGTTTAGCACTGGATCTGACGCTGTCCTGCTAACTTGCAGATGTGAGAAGCCTGATGATTGGTTGGAGGAGATGTGGAGGTTCAGCTCTCTCCTCAAGCATGCTGCGCGTCTCAGGCAGGCCGGCCTCTGCTCTGGAGGGCCGCTTCCCCACCGTTACAACTCCCTACATGTAAGATATGGCCCCGCACGGCTCGCCTCCCTATGGACTGCCCATGCCAGTTCACCCTGGACCCACTTCCGGGGGCTCCTGGGACTTTGCAGGACTTTCAAGAAGAATGCCAAGTCCTCGCTGGACTTCCCCGAGACGCCAATCACAGTGACAGACATTAAGCAGTACCTGCGCTCACGGGAGATCGTTTTCCGGGATGGATACAGCTGCCTGCACTCCCCCACCTTCTTCCGGGCGGATGCGGCGGTTAGTGAGCGGGAAACATTTACCCTCTTCATTGACAAGACGACGGGCCGCTTCCTGTGCATGGAGACACTGGTGGAAGGCAGCTGGGAGGACCTGCAGGACTGTGTGGAGGTGATGCGCAGGGAGGGCTGCAGCTCGCTCAGCCCTGAGGTGCTGCTGGGGTATCCGGAGAGCCAGGAGGAGCAGGAGGAGAGGGAGACGCAGCTCGGCGAGGCACGCCGCATCTACTCCACTGCTCTGCCACTGTCTGAACTCCCAGAGGAGGAGGCCAAGCTGGTGAAGACCATGTTCGGAATCGGCCGTGTCTCCAATGCCACGCTGAAGCGTTTTGGTGTGCGCTTCCTGCGGCCAACACGCAGCCTTGCGTTCCCCTGGTTCAGCCCACGGGACGCCACTCTCCAGGGAGTGAAACTGCTGTCTGCTTGCAGTGAGGCCGGTGGGGGCGTGAGCTACCACGACATCACCATCCCGCGGCCAGCCGCCTACCTCAACCTGTTCGGCTTGCCGCTGGTTGGCCGCAAGGACATGGAGGTGGTGCTCACAGGCAGTGAAGTGGACGCCCTGGCTGTTAACCAGGCCACGGGGCTGCCTTGCCTGGCTCTGCCACGTGGCGTCTCCAGCCTTCCACCCGTGCTGCTGCCCTACCTGGAGCAGTTCAAGCACATCACCCTGTGGCTGGGCGGCGATATGCGTGCCTGGGAGGCGTCCAAGCACTTTTCCCGCAAGCTGGGGCTGCGGCGCTGTTGGCTGGTGCGGCCTGGTGAGCAGCAGCCCCATCCTGCCGACGCGCTCACCGCCGGCCGCAACCTGGGCCGCATCCTGCGCTCAGCCATCCCCGCCCTGCACAAGTCCATCGTCTCGTTCCGGCAGCTCCGCGACGACGTCTACGGTGAGCTAGCCAACGTCGAGCAGGTCTCTGGCGTCAAGTGGGCCCGCTTCCCTGAGCTCAACAAGATCCTGAAGGGCCACCGCAAGGGCGAGCTCACTGTCTTCACGGGTACGGCCCTGCTGATCTTAGATCATTAACTGGTTGATTTCTGATGTGTCTTCTAACAGGCAGCCATCTTGTCCAGGGTTTAGTCTTTTTGGTGGTTCAAGACTCTAGAACAGGCTTGGGCAGTTTTTTTTCTGTGGAGACCAAATCCGAGCCTAACTATGTCAGCTAGGGCCATTTTTTAATGCTTTCATAGGACATGAAATTAATGTAGAATAATTGACCTGTTCGATTTTGCTCTCTCTTTTTTTGAAGGTATATGCAGAAATCAATAGGATCAATCAATCAATCGATTTATTTTACATGGCGCCTAAATGTTAGGAAAATCTAAACTAGCACTTTTAGAGTTTTCTCCTCCTGAGAGCTCGGCAGTTCAGGATAATGTGTCCCACCCGCTCTGTCTTTCTCCGCAGGCCCCACGGGCAGCGGCAAGACCACATTCATCAGCGAGTGCGCGCTGGACCTGTGTATGCAGGGCGTCAGCACGCTGTGGGGCAGCTTTGAGATCAACAACGTGCGTCTCGCCAAGATCATGCTGAAGCAGTTCGCCCGGCAGAGGCTGGAGGACAGCCTGCATGAGTACGATGCCTGGGCCGACAAGTTTGAGGACCTTCCTCTCTACTTCATGATCTTCCATGGGCAGCAGAACATTAAGTAAGCTCCTGCCCCTCTACCCCCCTACTCCCCCCAGACTCAGCGGAATGCTATCATCAGTGAGATGTTAAACGATTACTCACCGGGGATTTGAGGTCTGGCCACCACTGAGTCCCTAGGGGCGGATCATTTAATCCCAGAGGGAAATGATAGCTCCCTCTTCATGCACACAATTTAATTTTCAGATATCTTGCAGCCTTGCCTTCAGCACTGATATCCATAATTCCTGTATAATGGCTTTGACTACAACATATGGACTCTGGGATTCTCCTATTATTACATGCTGCATAGTATATACTATAGGAAGAAAGGGGCTTTGGAGCATACGGTAGGTGGGGTCACACTGCTCTGTCAGTCACTACACAGTAACCAATGCCTAATCAGCATTCAGCAAAGTAATCAATGACAAGTGGGGTATAGTAGTGGTTGACGGTCCATATTGACCTTACTGTGAGGTTGGTGGCCCCAGTTCTCTGTTACATGTTATGAAAGTTGGTGTCCCAGTCGTGTCAGTGACTGTCCCTCTCCTGCTGTGTCAGAACGGTGCTGGACACCATGAACCATGCTGTGTACCTGTATGACATCAGTCACGTCGTCATCGACAACCTGCAGTTCATGATGGGTCAGGAGAACATCTCAGTGGACAAGTAAGGGCCTCGCATCGTCCATGTAGTTCTTAGGCCACAGATAACATTCAGGGTATGATCAATGTGTTTATGGTGGGCGAATTTGTTCAAGATCATACGGGCTGTTCGGAGTGGTTTATACATGTGTCAGCATTCTGCCTGCGTATCGGAGACCTTATCATTAAACACAAGCTCTTTACTTGTGGTTCTTCTTGTGAAAATTATGCTTGCCCATAATTCCTCGTTCTACCTTCGTCAATAAATGTTTTTTATCTGGTGACATTAGCATGGCATACGGCTTCCCTCACTGCTGTGGAACTTGCGGTCACAGGTTTGCCGTCCAGGACCAGATCATTGGGGCCTTCCGGACATTCGCCACCAACAGCAGCTGTCATGTGACCCTGATCATCCACCCCAGGAAAGAGGAAGACGACAAGGAGCTTCAGACGGCCTCCATCTTTGGCTCAGCCAAGGTCAGCTGCAGCACCTGGGGGGTGCACTACAAAGCAAGGGGTAACTTAAGCTTAAAGTCATGATTGTCCTATTAGAGTTTAAGTAAGAAGCATTCCTATTTGACAATCATGAGTTCTAGCTTAAGTTAACCCAACTGATTTAACTCCTGCTTTCTGTTTGATGCGTAACTGAATAAATCTGCAATCTGATCAGCTGGCTTTGTTCTTGAGGTGTTCTGTTGCTGGGTCTTGTAAGGTATTGCAAACTGAAATCCTACAGGCCTACATGTGATACTGATCATGTTTGCTGTATGCATTATATATCTGATGTATCAAACAATCCAAAGTGACACCCCAGTGGCCTGATTGTGCTTGTGCGTATGTTTGGAGGTCCCTTCATTAGCTAACAAGCTCGTTATCAGGATTAAAGCTCTTGATTAACTTAGTAACAGTTAAGAGAGAGAGAGAACGATGAAAACTGGATATTCAGCAGATTGGTTAGATTGCGGCTCCTTGCATGAGGATCCTTTGTGCTGAAGCGGCGGTAAGGCCTCGCACAGCGTGTCCTGCAGCTTCTCCGCATCCCTCGCTTCGACCGTGACTGCAGGTGACCGGTGTGCCCCCAACCCCCCTGTCCCCACAGGCTAGCCAGGAGGCAGACAACGTGCTGATCCTGCAGGAGAAGAAGCTGGTGTCCAGTCCCGGCCGGAGATCCCTGCAGGTGGTGAAGAACCGCTTCGACGGCGACGTGGGCATCTTCCCACTGGAGTTCGACAAGGCCTCCCTGACCTTCTCGGCGCCGCCCAGGGGTCGCAACAAATTGCGGAAGCTGAAGGGGGACAAGCCCGAGTCGGCGGAGGCTCCTGAGGGCCCGGGGTCCAATGAGAAAGCTGAGAAACCAGCCAAGGCGGCCAAACCCTCAAAACCCAACAAGGGGTCAGCGGGTGGGAAGAGCCAGGCGGACTCAGAGTAGGAGGATCGGGTGAGATTGAGGACTGTCACCCTGCTGCCAGCATGGGGCGTGACACTGCTCCTGTCTGCTCAGCAGGCTTTCAGGTGAAGGCTGAGAGTGTTCCTGCTGGTGTCGAGGGGGGGACAGAGCGTCTTTGTCCGCCCAGTGGAACTGCCATGACTAGCATCGCTGACCAGCGACCCGAAACGAGATGGCAGAATTATTTTTAACAAGCAGCATTCACACAGAGAGCTGAGATTTTTTTTAAATATGACCGCAAGTGGTCAGAGTCTCAGGGGAAACGGCTGAACCTTTACACTTCAGCATGTGGTGTAGGTTATCAAGACGCGCGGTCGCTGGGCACTCCTGGTGGCGGAGCGCGAGCTTTCAGCCGTGACCTCCTCAGTCCTCAGATAAAGAGCTCAGTGGACATGAAACAGGCCATGCGGGGCTGCAGCATGTCACCTGACTGCTAATGCCGAGGTCATGTGACCCTATGTTAAAACCCCGATTCGATGACATGAAGTCACTGTTTGAGGTTGTGATTCAGTCAGGAGATTTGGGGAAAGCTGCTGATTGGGAGTTTAGCTGAATTGTCAGCTTTTATGCTTATGGGCTTCGTGCCAGTCTGATTGGCTATGGACGTGTACCAGGCTGTGCCAGTTGGAACCCGTTTGAAGAGTCTGATGATGATTTAAGAGTGGCTGTGTTCAGGCGGGAGTGGAAAACCAGCTGTGAATCAGATGAAGAGCCGCTTTATTGTGAAAGCCGTCTCAGATTGGTGGAAAAGTCCATTAGGCTCGTAAAAGCTTTACCAATGGTATGCCTGGCGATACTGTTCCAGTCCAGTGAACGTCATTACTATAAACAGTCACTGTGAAACCAAATTTCTCATTTTCTACTGACCTTTCCTGATATAACTGTCATGCATATTATTAATAAAAATGTAAAGCTGCTGTTGATTTTTACATCTGCACGAAGTGCTTTTCCATGTACCGTCCACAAGGGGTCGCTAGAGGATAACAGAGGAAGGAGGGTGAGGTTGGTTTACACGAAGTTACATTTTTGATTAAACCGTCCCTGGGAAGTGAGGGCATGGAAGTAGCCATGCCATCCAGAAGATCCTCTGAAGGTTGGTGATCACCTCCCCCGGCTCCCTGGTAAAAATAGGCAACATCTGTTTTCCTGACACGCATTATGGGAATTATATTAATGGCTAGTATATGAGTGTGTAGAAGTATTACTCGCACGGGTCATTTAGCGCTTCAGGAATTCCATGTTCCGAGCCTGTGGTCCGAGCAAGACGTGAGAGGAGGGATTTGGACGATGTTTGTTGAGAGACTTGGGCATGTTGATTTCCTGCCACTAGTCAGATGGAAAAATCCTATTTAGACCGCACCACTCAGTACATTACACCGACTGTAAAAATCTGCAAAGATTTTGTGGGCCAGTAGGCGAAGTTTCTGTTACTGCTTTGGATCTGAGTTTGTTATACAGAAGCCATCTCACTGGTGCCCAGCATAAGCATTTGAAAGTGGTGAAACCGCTTAGCTTCCCCTTGGGGTTAATTTCTGCCTCTGATTGTACCAATTCCTGGGAGGGTATAAAGATGGGTGGTACGAAGGATTAGAAGTTAATTGAGCTGCCAAGATTTGCATTTTTGCGGGAATGTGAATCCTTACAGCAGGAATCTGTTGAACTGACTTTGGTTTAGTTGTCTGGTTGAACAGCCATGCGCCCAGGCATGCTCCTCTGGTCCTGAACCAGAGTGCCAGACCAGATGCGGTCCGTCCAGGGTGACCTGAGCTGACCTGTCAGGCAAAACAAGCTCTCCTGCTTGATTTTATGCTTACAAGATAAAGCACAAACAGACCCCACAAAGTCACTGGGGAAGGTGTCGCTTCACATCTAGGATAGAGGCAGAAATTCCATTACGAGTCAGTTTGTTTACCTAAGAATCACTTGATGAAATGGGCAGGGTGCTGGAATGGCTTCTGAAGCCCGTGGGCTTCTGCGACTCCAGGTATTAAGTATCTAGGCAGTGTCTTTGGATCACGCAGCCCTTTGGACTAAACGGGTCCCCAGTGCGCAAGCGGTGATCCCTCTGTGGTTTGTGTCGACTTCATGGGGTTAGACGCCTGATGCACCGTTAGCCATGACTCACAGGAGTTTCAGGAGATACACCAGACCTTCATGTAAAACATGACCGTGTCCCATCCAGCTGGGATGTGGCATTTTTTACTTAGTGAGGCAGCAAGCTGCCCAGGGCCTTTCCAATCCGCCTTACCCAAGGTGTCCTGAATCTGTGGCCTTTCCTGTTTACCTTAGCCAGAGGATCCTTGGGTTACTCTGGACTGTCCCATAGAGTCGCTTTCTCCTCCCACCCTTCCATCCCTTGTTCTTGTCTGATTTAGTGCTCGTCTGCTATTCCTCTCTCAGATCTGGAGACTTGATCAGAAGAGGTAATGGCCACGTTTCTGCTTGGTCCACCTCTGTTTACACACTTGGATCTTTGACAAACCAATTTCAGTTGGCAATGGTGGCAACCTGTGAAATGCTCACTGACTCATTCAGACCAGTTTTCTCAAACTCTTCCCACCTCTGAACAGCTGCAGGCTTTGGACTCCTGGGTGTAGAAAGTGTCGTAAAGAAATGACCAGAAGGCTCATCTGAGGTCGGAAAGCTGGACTTGTGGGTCTGTAATCCAGTACTTGCAAATTTGGGAGGAGTTAAGAATTCCAAGAAAAGGGTTTGTCTGAAGAAGCCTTTCTTTCTTTTTGTACCTTTTGGTGTGAAATTGCTATGGATGATTATTGTTGTCGGTTTTGGTTTGCAGCTCTGGCTCTCGGGAAGCTACAGATTTGAAAAAACATTTAAATTCCTTCAATAAACCAACTGGGAGCTGAGGCCGAACAGGATCCCACTTGCTCTTTGTGTCAGTGGATCTATGGCCCATCTAACAGACCACAGAGGGTATCGCATTTTGAGGAGGGTGAAGCCAGCCCAGATCGAGCCCGACAGCAGAGAAGGCAGAGTGAATGGAAAGCACAGAGCCCCCAACCTCTATTGACCACATTCATTTAGGTTTGGGTTGGCAAGTTCCTGTGTAGACCAGCCAGTACTGGGATGCCTGCTGATTGGCTCCAGCACTTGGGCTGTGGATGGGGGGGGTCAGAGTCCCCTGGGGTTGCCTCGGATGTGTGGGTGTAGCTACATGAGTTGTTTTGGGAAGGCTGGCAGGGAGCTGTGCTGGTGATTACTTGGACAGCTCAGTGTCCTGTGACGTGCTATCGCTTCCCGACATGCTGAGGTACACAGAATCACAATGAACGCAGTGTGGAGATGGACAGCAGCTTCAGTGTGGCTAATCTTGCATTTAAACAAATATATTAAGAAGGTTTGTTAAAGAGAAACACTGCCCTGTGCCAGGGGTTCATCCGTCAGGCTCCTCTTACGGTTATTTCCTGATTTCCTGGAAGCGTTCAGGTGGAATCCAAGGACTCCGTGCCTCGTGCTGAAAATTACCGCATGGTGGGTGGGGTAGAGCTTGAATTGGTCACGCCATTCCTGCGTAATTGTGAAAAAACATCAAAATTAAGGAAAAACACGGATAAATAACTTGACAACGAGCAGGGTGCAGGACTGGCTCAGAGGGAAGGAATGGCCCAGTCTGTCGATCACACAGACTCACTGTCTTAAGTGTCGCTGTGTTCAATTACACGATGTTGTTTTCAGAGGCCCTCTGCCTATTCCAGCTCGCATGCGTTAGCAAAAAAAACTAGCAGACGGAGAGTCAAATTCCCAGAACGTCCTTTACGCCAGTTGCATAAACAAGTGCTGAGGAGTGATTCACTGGCGAGCGGCACAGCGGTGGCAAGGTCACCTTGGTTGCATCCCGGAATCACCACCAGGCCGGATCAGAGCTCCAGATCGAGGTGGCCGGTGTTTAAGCTAGCATGTAGCGGAACACACGCTGTACTGCCTGCTTCGTTTCCTGTTACCTAGTGAATGCGAGTGGGTAGCATGCTGGCTAATGACCCGAGTCCTGTTTCAGAAGTTGCCCATGCAGGTCTTCAAAGTCCCTTCAGCAAGATATTCAGTGGTTAATAAAAACAAATCCTGGTAAAAAAAAATTGAGCGAAGCAACCAAAAAACATCATTCCTGGACAGGATTAGGAAAGAATGGCCCGGTCTACATCAGGCCCAGTCTCATAGCGGAGAGTGTTTTTGAGTAAGAGGTTGACCCTAATATGGTTTTTGGTTCACACACTTCCTGACAGGCTGTCCCACAGGCTGCTCACCTCCCCCCACCCCCCCAACCCCGGCACATGTTTTTTTTCTGCTTCCAACATCTGTGCAGTGTGAGCTACTACTTTTCACAACGTCATGGAAAACACATGGCTTTCCCAAAGACTTCTTAGAAGCCTTTGGTCACGGAGAGGTCTGGGAACAACGTAGAGGCACAGGAAGAGTTAACGGCGCTGTGATTCTCACTGCTCCTTCGTTTCGTCCTGAAGGAGTGCTGGCCAGGCCCCGGGTGGCGCGGGACGTCCCACAGCTGCGGGACTGACAGACTGGCTCTGTTCTCTGTTAGGAGACGTTTCCCTTAAATAAACACCTCCACTTCACTTGTCTCTCTTTCTTGTGCACTTTCAATCCCTGTGACCTGTGGTTTTCTGTCTCTCAAGTTAACTATAGAACCGCCCCCCCCCACCCAGTGTCCACCTTATTCGCAGCTGAAATGACACGTTTCAGGGTGAGGTGATGACTGGTAGGATAATCCTAGCCCGCTGGTTTGGCCCTGGAGATGGCTGTCCAGCCCACACCTTAAAATGGCAGTTACGCATATCAGAAACAGAGTGTCCTTTAGGGCATAGTTTTATCTAAAGGAAAGCAGACCTCAGCGAAATGGCTGTTAGTGCTGCCGATTTCTCAGGATGAATGTGATGATTGTCCCGAAGAGGCAGAGACGGCATTTTGTGGGCGTTTGAAGGGACTCCCCTGCAAGCCTGAGAGCGAGCGCCCGGCGGTGTAATCCGACGTGGGGGGGTGCCTTCATACTGTATATAATGCAGATCATTAGTGTGGCATCATCGACGCAGCACTTCGGGCCTCCGCCAGCTGAGCCCCTCCTGCAGGTCCCTGGCGAGCCCCACACTGTTTACCTTCTAAATATGGAAAAGGCGGATGTGGGGGCGTGAGGCCCCATCTCAACGGGGCCTTTGTTCCTCCGGCATTGGACCCTCCATCCCCATCCCAGAATTTTCCGTCGCTTGCAGTGCTTCGTCACTCGTGGCGCTTCATCGCACGTCTGACGCGCACACACCGCATAGTGTGTCCCGGAGCGCCTGATCGCTGACATGCAGCCCATATTTACTGGCTGAGGAGCGAGAGGCCCCTGCTGTTCTCCTTGGTGGGGGGGCTGAGTTTTTTCACTCGTGTCTAAAGGCAACGGTGACCCACCCTCCTGCTCTTATGACACTCCTTTACAGCATTGTCTCCGAAAGTTTGTTTGCCCTTTTTGTTTGCTGATGATAGTTCTCCAGGGGGTAAGAGCAATCTAAGCCCGCATAACATCTGGAGCTAAAGGGGTGATGGGGATGGCGGGGGGGGGGGGGGTCATGTAATGTGATGAAACCAACAGCGGATTCCTGTTTGGGGAGGGAAAAAAACGCACAGAATGGACCCTGAGGTTTGCTGCGGTGTCGCCTTTCAGCGAGAGAGACGAGGAGGAGGCGGAGGAGGTGTGGGAGAGGAGGAGGCCCAGAGAGGGAGCGATGGGACCCTAAATGAGCAAGGGGTCTCGGGGGAGGCCCATAGAAGCCATGTGGTGAAGGGGTGTTTAATCCCACAGTGCCTGTATTCCAATGCCCAATTAGCTGGAGTGGGTTCGATAGACGCGGGGGGTACAGCGACAACGCCGGGGCGGCCCTGTTCCTCGAATGTGTACCTCCATTACTACTACAATGGAGCATTATGACGCATGGCAAACACACACCCCTGGAGAGGGACATGCTGACACACACGTTCACCGCATGACTAATGCAGGCATGCATGAGAAACAGGACGGTGCAGGCAGACTTGCATGCAGACGCACAGAATACAGGCCCAGCACTGGCACACACATGCGGCAGCCAGACACGGTGCCTCCCCGAATGCCCTCAGGCAGGAGTCCCCAGTGGTCAGTAAAGGCTGGGGGGGGCAGGGTTTTTTCATGCATAAGGAATGCATCAGGATTTTTTAATAGTGGAATGACAAACAGCAGGGATTGATATTTATAACTGCATGTATGAGTCTTGCAGGTTAGCATTCAGGGGGGGCTTTTGGTGGGGGGGGGGCATCTCTCAGCTGAGGATCCCTCTGCAGCACTCCGTTAGGGATCAGGGCCCAGATCGCTCGCGTACGCGCAGGAATGGAAATCTGGGGATAATTTCAGGGGTCGTGTTTGCGTTTCAATGGCGGCGGCGTCCCATTGGATGGAAACAGGAAGCCCCGCCCTCTGCCTGTGGAATGTATTCTTTAACAGAAGGGGATGCAGTGAAAAGAATCACGTTCATTCGATGTACTGGAAACATGGAGTGATATTCACTTACAGTGAAACATGCTTCTCTAGAATGATGCACCCCATGGCTGGAGAAGAAAGGCCAAAATACATGTAATAAATGAACAAGAAAACAAAATAGCAGTATGTAATTTCTCCAAAGTAATAAGAGTAAGGTATATGACAGTAGTTATGGTAATAAAAGACAAATCTGGGGCGTGGATGGGTGGGGTGGGTGTCCAAATTCAAGACAGCCAATCACGGCTGACCTCACCCGAACAGCAGCCGGTTCCAGGTGAGCTCAGTGACCTTCATGTACAAGGTGGCTTGGGGGACCTGAAAAACTGGTATGTTCTGATTCCGAGCGAGATTCTGCCCCCAACCCCAGATCCTCTTTTGTTTTCTTCCCTCTGCCTTGGATTTGCGGGGGGGGGGGGGGGGGGGGGGGGGGGGGGGGGGGGGGGGGGGGGGGGGGGGGGGGGGGGGGGGGGGGG